>CM075026.1:9759798-9796622 GCA_037576675.1 Pangasius sanitwongsei
TTAAAATAAAGCTGAAAGTCTACACTTCGATCACATGTTGATTGTTTTATTTCAAATCCATTGTGGTGGTGTATAAAAGCAAAATCACAAAAACTCTGTCATTGTCCAAATATTTCCGGACCTGACTGTATATCCAGAGGTGTGGTGTCCAAAAGTTTAATCACCACTCTTGAAAGGAAGAAATAGAATAGAAATGGTTTGATTCAGGTATATCACCTGATCAGTTCAGAGTTATAGGTAATTCATCTAGAGGTTCTTTAGTTGCACCCTGAGGATTTTTTTTGAATGACTGAATTTTTTTCATTTTAATGTCTATTTGAGCTGGAAAATATTGACAGCATTAAACTTGATGAAGCGGGTGTAATGGAGCAAGCTCTGCTCTTGCTTTGTTGATGTCATTATTTTGAAACGAGGAATCAAATCTCCATATACTGTCTATAATTGTACACTCATGTAAGGCTCCTGAGTGGCACAACAGAAAAGCGCTTGCCCAATCATCCAGTGATTGTGTGTTTGAATGCTGATTATGTCACAGCCATTTGTGGCCGTGAGTCCAAGAAAGCAAAATTGGCAGTGCTCTCTGGGTGGGATGGATGGCCTACACTTTTTCCCCTTTCAATCATAGTGACACTTGCCAATCATGGTCATCTGTGAGCTTTTGTATGCGTAAGAGGTAAGATAGGTCTCTGGGTGTGTTATTCTGCCCTGTGATGCAGCATGAGCAGCAGCTCGAAAAAAAAAATGCCTTTGGCATTTGATAGCCTTTGTAGTTCATTATGTGGTCCACTTGATTTGTGCATTGTGAAAACAAGGTCAGCAGTGTTAGGTAGCAACATGACAGATATGCTAATAGAGCCACTGTGGCACTAGCAATTATGCTATAGAGCTTAAGCTGTTAGGCAGCAGTAATAATAGTGTTGTGTCAGTGACTGGAACAATAGTTACTGTATAATATTATTAGTATACAGTATGTGTATAAAATAAGTGTATGCATGTATTTTGTCTACCCCAACCACTCACACCAGCCAGTACTACAGCAGTAGCTCTATAGCATGAAGTATGAGTTGATTTTGAGGGTTCAGTATTTCACTTCAAATCTATTTTGCCTGCTCTAATTTTCAGCCAAATCATAGCATTTCAGCCAAACGATAGCATCATGTAAAGCAACCATTATGAATGACACTATTCAGTATTAGACAATATTCACCATTAAACTATGGTGAAGGAGTCACGGTGTGAACAACAAGTGGTCTGCGATCTCATCAGTGCTAAAATTTCCAGAAAGAGAGCTGTGTCCCCTTTTGAGTCCACCTGTATTGTGAACAGCAAAAGCACTGAGGCCATTCGCAGCTAGTTCCCTTTCAGGTGCACTTTAACAGGACTGAGTATGGTTCATTTAAAAAGAACTATATGTGAAAACACCCCTAATGGGGAAAAGTCTGTTGCAGGGTTCTACACAGAACCACTACAGCTCTAGATCTAATGTAAAGTGTAATTATGGGCATAATAGACTAGTCACTTGAATTGGATGGGTTTAATCTAAAGCTCAAATCTTTAAAAACAACAAATTATGTTAACTTTCATCTAACTGTATTTCTAATAAAGCTATTAGTAACTACTACCTAATAAGTGCCGTTAATCTAGCGCATAAAGCATGTTTAAAATCTACTTTTACATAGTGTAACTGGTTTGGGTTCTGTGAGTGGAAAATTTAGGAATTTTTGGAAGTTTGAACAGTTGGATTGTGTTATAATTTTATAATAAATATATGCTTCAAGCCTAAGAAGTTTGTAAATTGTTGTTTCTTCCCTGCAAGGTGTCTCTGTCTGCAAAACCCCTGTCTTGATAAATAATATATCCACTCACCCCTTATATTAGCTATAGACCTGTTGTCATTAACAATTAAAGTAATGCATTTTAAACATATTTAAGCATGAAAGAAATATAACACCCTCTTTATATTTGCCTTTTCCATCATTCTCCCTACATTAGATGCGGGGATTTCTGTTGTTGTTATTCTCTCTCTCTCTTGCTCTGCAGACAGTTTTTTTTTTTTTTTTTGCACACTGGATGCGGCACGAGCTCGCGACAGTCGCCGTGTGCTCCGGCGCGAGCTGAAGTAACGCCGCTGCTCGTCTCTTTATGAATGAATGGGTGTGGCAGAGGGTCGCGAGCGCGGCTGACGTCACGGCGCTGGCTGATATCCGCTGACGTGTTCCGGCGGAGCGATGACAAGAGCGCGAGAGGGTCGAGACTCCCGCGCGCGACCGCAACATCACAGACACGGAGCTGCACGCGACAGGGTGAGTGCAAAAGCTGCTGTCCGAGCTGCATACTGCCTCACTATAGGCCTGCAGTGAGCTACTGAATAATGCAACCTGTGTCAAAAGTTGTGAAAATAGTGTAATTAGTAACTTGCATTAAAACAGCATAATAAATAGTGTGTAAAGAACTGTTTTGGATTTTTAGTAGGCTAGATCAAAAAGTGTTTGCTGTCACTGGGATTGTAATTCTCACTAACATCAGAACTTCACTATCACAGTACAGTTGGTTACTTGCAACAAAGTTTGGGGGTGCTAACTCTACAAATCTCTTTTGAAAGCGCAAAAACAGCAACCACAGACAGGCCGAGGCAGCTCGCATCAGCACCAGCGAAAACAACACAACACAACACTGCACAACCGCAACACAGCAAAACGCCCCTTTTGTGCATCCGCTGTGGCGCTTCTTTGGCAATATTCCCTTCTTTCATTGCTCCTGGCGTCTTCTGTTTCGGGAGTGACATTCCCAGCTCCCCAGCTGAAGCCAGTAATGTTGGATCGGTTGTTGGGAGTTGCAGCATGTTGCTGAACTTCTAATGCGGACTTGGCTTCTGACCCTTCAGACTGAGTCTTAACGAAACTCATCTCTTGGCTTGATGGAGAAAGAAGACAACAGAGTCGGGCTCGTGCTGCGTTAGAGCAAGAACCAGAAGTGTGTCGAGTTAGAAAGAGAAGAGGTAGACTTATTCCTCCTGCTGAGAGCTTTGCACTGAAGGTAAGTCTTTGGTAAGTTTTGCTCCATGTTTTGAATCCGAATGTAGTTTAACTTCTGCCCAACTTTCACTCGCTGACTGATTTCTGTTTTGGCAGCCAGAGCGGCTTTTCCTGTTCGATCCACACGTTGATCCGATTGCTTAACGGAGAAGCAGTTTGGTTGATTGCATAGATTTAAATCGATCTAAAACTAGTTAAGGTTGAGTTGTTATTGTGTTCATGGTATAATTTATGCCTGGGCACAAAGCGCGTGCGGTTACAGTGGCTGTGCGCGTGCGTGCGTGCGTGTGACGCACAGATTTAAGACTTGGTTCAAGGGTCTATTTTCTATGTTATTTGTCCATTTTAACCTTTTTTTTTCTTTTTTTTTTTTTTAAATGTAGCAGTGTTATTGCAGTGTATTAGTTTGTCCGTATTGTGCAGCTGGAAGTACACTGCACAGCCAGAATCTGACAGGCGTGCCCTATAGTGTATGCCCTGTAATTGTCTGGTAAAGTGTACCAACAGCTGTGGGTGTGTCATCTGAGAGTAATGAAGAAAAGTTCAGCTCCTCAGTGACTAGTGTGTGTTTGGTTTTTGCACTGGCTGATTGTCGAAGTCTGACCCACTGCAGAACATCCAACCTGGGGCTTGGATTCAGTTTGGATTGTTAGTCTAGGAGCAATTTAAGTAAGTTTATCAGCCTTTGTTGGACTACTTGTGTATATACGATTTTGCGAGTTTTATTACAGAAACTTTAGAGGTGCACAGCAGAATAGCAGGTACACAAAGCTGCACGAACACATAGAGTGTTTATAAGTCAGCTTGATGCACAAGGAGGTAATAAGTTAATTGAGCGCTCTGGGTTTTGCTGTTTATATTCCATTGGAGGCAAATTCAGCAGCTTTGGGCAGATTTGTGCACTCTTTAGAGTTAGGCTATAGGCTATTATTCTTTTTGGGTAACTTAACACAGCTGCGTAAACACTGTTCTGGGGCCAGTATCTGGTTGATTTTGCCTCACTGTCACTTTTTTCAATCATACATTTTTGAGTTTTGTAGTAAAATGCTTTTTAGTATTGATCATAGGCAAAGCTGATTTATAAAAGAAATGATTTTTGAAACAACATTGATGTATTGATGGTAAAAACAGTTATGTGCATATGCATTTGATCCACTGTCTAAAATGTAACTCAGTAGCACTGAGTGTTCGCGACCAGAGATCTGTCCTGTGGGTCCAGGAGCAAACTTAGCAAGACGTCTTCTACGGATGAGTAAGCTTTCTTGCCTGGGTGAGGCAGTACTTTCCTCATGTGCTTCCCACCACTCCCTTTTGTGTCTCCTTTTTTCAGTGAGATTCTTGTTGGTGACTTGAGCTTTCCAAAGAACTCGTACTACAAACATTCCAGACTTCTCAAGCACAGAGGAGCTGGCCAGCTCAGCACAGCTGGGAACCTTATAAGACTCTGGGGTTCTGCATCTTGAGCAATATCTCTCTCCCCTTAAACTCCATACCCTGGCGCACTTGGGGAAGTGGGGGGTGGGGTGACCGATCTCTGCATTCCAGTCTGTCTAACAGGGCAACACGCCATTTAAATCAAGACAATTCCCATTTGGCTTACATACGCGAACAAACATGCAAGTTGGTGTAGAAATATGCTCAGAACAGCCTTGAAGCATGCATACTGTAAGCTGTCTTTCTGCCTCTGCAAGTGTCTTGCATATTCATCTACACACAGGGAAAAATAAACATGTCTTTCCCCCCAAAGCACATGATATTCATCTGCACCAGAGCAAGGCAGTTAAAAGAGAAAGCCATTGTCCAGTGTTCTTTCTATTTTCTGCTCTCTTGGCTGCACCCGAAGTTGTTTTTGAAAAAAAAAAAAAAAGACGAGGCCATGTGCAAAGAACTGGGGCCAGGGCACCATGGGTGATAGAGTGACATAAGAATGATGGAGAGATAGCGGGAAAGGAAGAGAGAAATGGAGGGAAGAAAAGAGGAGTGCTGATCCTGTAGAGGAGGCACAAAGGGTTGAGATGGGGGTGCTTGCTGGAATTAACCACAAAAGAGAGAGAAAGTGAACAACGATCAGACCCAGAGACAGAGTTGCAGAAAATAAGTGGGGTCATTTTTAAGAAGTGATGTTTAAAAGAAGTGCAAGGACAAAAAGAACCAAAAAGGAGCCCAGATGAGAGACATGGATGTTAAAACTGATAGTGAGACCTACCTTGAGGCGTTACTAGTTTTTGACTACTTTTTACTGATTTACATTGACGGGAAAATCCAGCATCTGTTTTTGAACTCTGTCCTTGAATGACTTAAATGGCCCGAATGCTACTTTGCAATGTTTCAGCCATGAACTCTCAACATTTTGTGTAGTAATATTCAAAAATGCAGTAATGTTTCCAAGAAACAAGAGGCACTGCATTGTGGTTTGTTTATGAACTACAGTCCTGTATTTGACTCTTTTCATCGAGGGCTGCACTGTTTACAGGTTTGTTCCATCGTTGATCTCACACACCTGAACCAGTTAATCAGGTCAGTAGCTTCACAGACGCAGGCTTGGGTACTTCTCCTTACATTCAAAAGTCAATCACTCTCACTGTGCCGTGTGATTCCCATTCTATGAATTTTCTAATACTTGGAAAGCTCTAGAACATAAAACATCATCTTACACACGTGTTACATTCACATGCTTCGTTTCTCAATTGTAAACATACACACATACTGTGATGGAAAGACGAGTGGGGTGGGGAGAATTCAGTGCCCGTTTGTTGAGAGATGTGAACACTAGAAGGTGTTATACCAGAACAGAAGAGAGCACTGACCTTACACACACTTCCCTTTCCTTCTGCTCTCTGCAGCTGTATATTTCCACCTTTATCCTTCAGCCTGGCTGCATGTCCATGTTGTCTGTGTACATTGCCCACCTCCTGGTGGCTCACCTTTAGGGATAATTTGCCATTAGTTTTTTTTTTTTTTTTCAATTTCAAAATTAAATCCAATGAACAGTCTGACACTAAACTAGAAAATCTGTGTAAGCTGAGTCAGTTCCAGTGAATGCAGATGATGATTACACTTCCTGGCAAATTTACTAGAATGGATACCATCAGTATTCAGTGCCATTTTGGAGAACAATAATACAACGCTGTACTACATCATGACAACAGTCAGAAAAGACTACGTGGCTTAATATTTTACCCATAAACATGGTAGTAAATTACTTTCTGCCATAAACAGCGAAAGCTGACTACTGCACTCCCTGTAGTCACTTACTATAGAGAGCTAATTAGTTAGCTAGTCATATTTTGTGTGAGGATAAATAGTCACAGCTAGCTGGCTAGCTAATACTGTTGTGAGTTGCTTCTGATCTTGTTCAAGCTTTCCTTGTTTCAAAATATTTCTTAGCAGTACAATATGGAAAACCAGTCAGATTTATCCTAATGTTAATGATATCTAGCCAAACATCAAGCAGGTCTCTGTGTCTTATCTAGATGGCTATGCTAGCTTTTGTTATCCTTGCTAGCTACCTAATATTCTTACAGTACATCCAGTTTAATAGAAAATAGAGTTCAGTTTTTTATTAGGCATTTATGGTGCCACTAAAATAGTCTACTCTTTAAATAGATTTATGTTTTGATTAATAGCACAGAGCATTATATAATTAATATAATATAATGTAACTAACTGGAGAACTTCCAAGCGTTTTTGGAGGAGTCCATGTCAGTTTACGCTGGCTTCCTCTCACCTCTCAAACATGTGAAATTGCTATGATAAATTGCTGCTAGGTGTGAATGAGTGTGTGAATGTGTGTGTGTATGGTGCCCTACAATGGATGGACTGGCGTCCCATCCAGGGTGTATTCCCACCTTACACCCAGTGTTCCTGGGATTGGCTCTGGATCCACCACGACCATGACCAGGATATTACTGAGAGTGAGTGAGTGTGTGGATAGATGATGATTATGTTCCTGTAACTTCTGATTATGTTCCTATGTAACTTTTATCTCAATGTTTGGAAATGATGAATCATTCCTTAACGATACATGGACAAGACAATGAATGCAGCAAAATAGGCTGCACAACTCTTCATGAGAACCTCAGTGTCCATATCCAGATGTTCTACTCTCTTCTTCTAGTTAAGCATTTGTTATAGAGCTACTTCTACTTCTCGATACATACTGATAGATGATACTGACCCAGAAACACAGCATGGAAGGGCAGCTTGCAACACACTTTCAGGGAGTAGACAGAGATCAAGTATCCAGTTTTGGGCTTACAGAGCTTATGTAAAGTCAGTGGGAGTGAGAGGGATCAGATCCAACATCAACACTTGGAGTGAAGGCAACATCTACTTCAGTGAAACGCCACAAACTCATTCTCGGCCCAAGATATTTTATGTCCATCATGATTTTAGTAAAGCTTTGCTTGATTCCTTGAAACAGTGTGTCATTGCTACATCTTAAGATTGGAAGTTGAGAGAGTGCACAGTTTTCTGGCTGACTTTTAATAAGTTTTCATAAAGCTGTCTTGCAAAGGTGTGGGACTCATTAAAGCAGAATTAACACCTCCTCTGTGTTCATATGAGTGTGGGGGACAAAAAAGGGAAACAGATACAGACAGAGTGTTACAAATAAGAAAACGTGTTCTTGGTCCTTCCTATCCATGAAGCACAGAAGTTCAGTTAAGCTGCCTGAGTAAGCAACGGTAACTATGTTAACATCTTGCTCAAACATTAAACTCCAACCGCATGTGTATGGTACAAAAACACATTTGTTTTCTTGCTGTCTGCTGTCTGCAATGCAGGCCACCCTTGGAGTCATCATTCAACCAGTGTTAGACCACTGTAATGGAATTAAAATGGAACTGAATAGACACTTCTTTTCAGGAAATGCATAATACAGATCTCATCTGTCTACAAAACAAAATGCACAGATATGATTATCCTTGTCTATAAAAGGAACCCTGAACCGCAGGTCATGTTTTGCTCGATCCAATGTTGCTTGGCTGGCTGCTTCAAGCTGGGAGTTGCCAGAGAGGCATTTGTATAATACATCTAAACAGCTGAAACTGGGAGGCCACCATCACAGCCCTTTTCAGAAATGTGCTATCACAACAAGGCACAGAACTTTTCCTGTGCTTACAATGGAATGTAGTTTTCATTTTGCATTACTGTGTTTGTTGGTGTGAGTGTTGGTGGGGAACAATGCAGCTATAGCACAATGTGCACTGTAATGAATTATTCTGTTTTTCTCATCTTTCCCCAAATTAAGTATGGGCAAGTACACTTAAGCAAACGTCAACAGCAGTGCAATGCAATAACATTCTGATAAAGTCAAGACAGGACAATTGAAGGTTGGAGGTTTTAACGATCATTATCTGTCCAGTTTGGTGAGCCTGTGCCCATTGTAGCCTCAGATTCATGTTCTTGGCTGACAGGATTGGAACCCTGATGTGGTCTTCTTCTGTTGTAGCCCAACCACAAGCTTTGGTGTGTTGTGTGTTCTGAGATGCTTTTCTATTCACCATGGTTATAAAGAGTGGTTATTTGAGTTACCGTAGCCTCCTCTTCTCTGACCTCCCTCATCAACAAGGCATCTGCAGAACTGCTGCTCAGTTGATATTTTTTTGTTCTCCACTCCAGCCATTAATTATTGAATTGTTCTTTATTTCCCTGTTTTTCTCCCCACATTAAATTTAAGCAAGGTCACTTAAGCTGATTCAGATACACAGTGTGTTGAGCGTTGTGACTGAAAAAACTAGAATTTAACAAATATATGATAGGATAACTTAATAAATATAAAACTGTCTGTCCATTATAATTATAACAATATAGTTTGACAGTATTTTATCTGTACATGACCTGTGAAAGCAGTCTGTTGTTCAGTGAGCACATTTAATCCCTGGTGTCAGTGTACTTTTTTCCATAACTGATGGCTGCTTGGAGCCTATTGGTGATGGGTATGTAGCTAACAACAGTATGGATTTTTCCATTGCTTTTCGGAAGTGTTCTACAGGGCATAAGGCAGGATGTGTGTATGTGTATGTTTGTGTGCACTTACACCATGACCTGCTGTCTCTGTGCTTGTTGTAGCTGCATGCATGCACAGTATCCATGGTTGTCTGTGCTTCATTAGATGTTTATTCTCCACATTTGAAACATTGTGCGTGTGCATTCCATAAGTGTGACAGCATTACCCAGTCAACAGTCCACCATCACACAGTCATCCCAACAAAGCCCCTTCCTGTTTGCACTGAAAGCCCATGTCCCAGGAGAGACAGTGTCAGAAACACACACGCTCAGAAAAAGAGAAAAAGTGAGAGAAAGACAGACAAAGAGAGGAATAGTGTCAATAACAGAGAGAGAGAGAGAGAGAGAGAGATGGGTACAGAAAAGAAACAGTAGCCTCCTTCTCTTTAGCTAGCTTTTTCTCTTTTCCCTGCTCTATCCCTCAGCCTATGATGACAGCTCTATGGCCTATAAGAGCATCTCAGTAATGGAACTGACATACAGTATGCCTTTGTGAGAGTGTGATGTATGCACTCTCTCTCTATCTCTGGTTCCAAGCTCCATGCAGGGCAGAATTAAAGCGGGTCTTGTCTACAGCCCTGTGGCATTCCTCCGCTCTCCCAGAGGTGGACAGCCTGATCCCAGCTTGGCGTGCTGTGCTCGCAGCTTGAGCTCCTGAGGTGTTTACCCTGGCAAGGCCTTGTATTTGATCAACCTGTTTGTCCAATCCAACCCTTCTTTACATCTTCTCCACTCCCTGTCTCTCCATAATTTTTCTTTACATAGCACAAGAGTGCTAGATGAGTTGCATTAGGTGTGCCCTAATTAGTGTTCATTAGGAGGCTACATACCGCTTAAAGCGTACTGCTAAGTATGAAATAAAGATAAACCATCTGTTACTTTAACTCAAATTTGCCCATTATTTCATCTTCATTTTCAGCTTTCAAAAAATAATTGGCAGTATGTGATTTTTAAGGTGTTTTAAATTATCTACTCGAACTCTTTCCTTTTTCCATTAGCTCTCTTTGCTAATTCAGTTGGATCATCTAGCCTGCAGTGTTTACACATCAAAGTGTGAGGGTGTGTGATACTGACAGCTCAAGAAGATTCCATCATTCCTGCAACTAGTGCATAAGTGCAAATGCATGGCAACAGCAGCCTGTCCTACAACTCCGGATAGTGATTAATGAAGCCTGGCTGTGAAAGTGCAGTATTCAATTGCTGATTCAGAATTTGTTTTCTCTGCTTTAGTTTTCCTGATCATGGTTCTTTGGATTGAACAGCTTAAACCAGGAACATGTGAATGTGCATTCACTGTTCTGTGAATCCTACTTTTGCTCTGTATTTGAACTCAGTTCATCCGCAGGCAAATTAAGTGCCCTAAGCCTGAAAGAGGCTGGCACTGTAAATCAGATGTTCAGGTACTCAACCATAGCGCAGTACTGTGATTAAGCCTTGGCGCTGGAGCGGCTGGGTGAAGACTTAATGAGATTAGCCTCTTCACTTGAGCAGGTTGTTTAAAAAACCTCATGTTTAACCTCTGTGCAATGTCCAGCTGAGAATATTAGCTAATGTGCATGTGTCTCTGTTTCCTTCCATTCCCCTCATAGGTAAAGCCATAAACTAGAAAACCTGACCTGCTATAAAAACGCAGATTGCAGTAAAGCAAACACAGATAGGAATTCTGACGTCCTCAGATTTGCTCATGATGGTTAAAATGGTCAACAAAAGAATTGTTTGAGCAGATTAGACCAGAGCTTTTCAGTTAAGTCTAGTATCTTATCTCAAGTCTAGTGTTCTGTCCAATGTCTAAACAGGAACACTAGTAGAAATGACAACCGTGAGCAGAAGTGTAATATTCAGAAGTCCAATAAACCCTGATGACCCCTGAATCTCCAGGCTTTCCTGGAGCTCCGTCAAATTCGTTCCATCTCCATTTACATCAAAAAAGTATTAAGCTACTGAAGAACGAGGAGCATTTGCTGACCCTGCTCCACCTCCAACCTCCCATAATTCTTTGCTTAGCCTCAGAAGCAATGAATCAGAGAGGGATTATTGGAGGCTGGAATTGGAACAGGATCCACCCTGTTCCAATTCCAGAGTATTTATTAACACTGGGGCTCAGGGAAGCGACCACTTCAGGGATAACAGCAGGACTGCATTCTCCACTATCATGATCTCCTGCACTTAAGAACAGGGAACTGCAGTCCAGAAATGGCAATTGACTATATGGGCTGGCAGGAACTGTGTGCGTGTGAATTCAAGTGCATGCATTACAGAGTGGGCCAGAATGTTTGGATGCTAGAGATATCTGGGTGTGTGTATGTGTGTTTGTGTTTCGGCATGTGCTGACAGTGCTCTCAGGCACCTGCAACATGTCACCCAAGCCAATAGCACTTTTCAGCAAACATCTGCCCCACTTCGCCACCAGCACCCATTCCAGCAGCACACAGCTCAGAGAAGTGCTCAGGGAAAATAATGATCCAAACT
Source organism: Pangasius sanitwongsei (assembly GCA_037576675.1). Taxonomy (NCBI): domain Eukaryota; kingdom Metazoa; phylum Chordata; class Actinopteri; order Siluriformes; family Pangasiidae; genus Pangasius; species Pangasius sanitwongsei. The sequence goes on from CM075026.1 coordinate 9,771,312, forward strand.
GCACATGGCTTCCCGCGTAGGCTAAGTGACGTAACAGCTCTGAAGACAAAAAATGGGATATAACAATATAGAACATTGTGAATTATGAGAGCTACAAATCTTTCACATACTACATAACCAAAATCAATATGGCACAACAATCCACTGTATTTGTGATATCAGTTGTCTAGGAGCAGTAGTGTATATTCATCAAGTGATAGGATAACAGTCATACAGTTTAAACTGTTCTTGTTTGGAGAAAAACCTGTCCTGTGACGTTCCAGCCTAATTACCATACATAAATTAGAGCAGTAAGTAGATCATGCATGACAACTACAGGTCTGGATGTGCAGTGCCTACATACTTGGAGAGCTTGAAATTCTGCATCGATAAGATGGCGTGACCTGTCCCTGCCACGGTGAGATAAAACAAGGGTAAACAATTGGAGTTCTGTTCATCTCTTGCCTTTGTCTCTCTATTTTTATTGCTTTCCCTCTTCAGCCTCTCCCCTGTTTTTCTCTACAGTTTCTTTGTTCCTCCTTCACTTTTCCTGTGTGGGCCACCTTGGTTTTGCAGCCTCCGTCTCCTCTGCTGTCTCTGCCTTGTTCTTCCACACCCTCTACTGTCACTTTTTCTCTCTACAGCTTATTTGTGCTCCAAATATTTTCTACCTTCCTCCACCTCTGTCCTCTTTCCATTCCTTCTTTCACACACCCTGTCCTGTGGCCATTTCCTGCATATTTTCCTGTCTTCCCCTTTTCCTTCCTTTATCTCCAATATTTCTGGTCGTATCTCATTTGGATGTTCTGTACACACAGTGACAAACTCACAAACTGCCCACATACTACGCCATCCTCCTGATACCACGAAACCACTTCCTGTTCCCTGTATCTCTTGTAGCTGTGGGAAAGGCGTCTGCATATCTCATGTTAAGAGGACAGCAATTAGCACACACATCCTCTCAGTAAGGGTGTGACCACTGTGTCGAGGTTGATATTCCAGAAAGCGGGACTGAACACTTAGTGCAGAGTATAAGAAGAAGAGTAGGTGTGAAGCATGTGACAGTTCAGGGATAGTCTGCAGTTTGTGAATTGGGGACAAACGAGTGGCTCAGTACAGCTGTGGTGCCCTAAATGTCTGCTGTCTCCTCTGCCCGATTTAGCTCACAACCCTGCTGTCAGCCTGCCTGCCCCTTCAGTGCCTAGGGAGTCTGGAGTAGAGGACTGGTTAAGGGTGTCTGTGTGTGTGTATCAGAGGAAGAAGGGGTGGGGGGATTTGTGGCTGTAATATATACCAGAGGGTGTATCAAAGATTAGATGTGGTTTTTGTGTTCCGAAGGCTGTTTATTTCACAGAAGACCATTATTCTGCATTCATACTAATTATAACAAAGCATAGCTGAAATATCTGTTTGGTTATAAGGTAGCTGCTTTGACAGTCGTGCTGTCTGTAATTAAAATCATGCTCAAATCAGCACTTGTTCTAATATGTTATCATTTCTGTAGTAATAATTCATTCACTGGGACTGTCCACATGATTTAAGGTTAATAATAAGTGAATACAAAATATGTTGATATTTAACTAGGAGAAGAGTATAATCATTGATATGGTGAAGCTTTCTGTAAGGAGACATTTATTTAACATCTACGGAAGGAATCTCCAGTGTCAGCACTTTGCAACATTCAGTAAGTTTTTTCAGGACAGAGGACTTTGTGCTGTCTGGTTTCTTGGTAACATGACAAGGTGCGTTTTTTTTTTTTTTTTTTTTGCCTCATTAACTTCAAGAGAGAAGCTGCCATAACATAAGTGATAACAATAACTGTTTCATGGCTGTTCCACAACATGAAATGTAATAACAAATGTTTAAAAAGAATGTTTACAGTAGTTGGCTGTGGTATGCAAGGAATTAAACACTTCCAGACATGCTGTTATTGGAAAATAATAACTTTGGGGTGGTAACAGCCCTCCAAGGGTCATATCACACCACCCCATGATTATTTTACTATAACAGCACACCCTGTTGTTTCATTCCTTATGTTTTCCTGTCGTACTTCTCTGTTGTCTCATAAAGGTGTTACATATTAAGTGCAAAGTTGTCATTCAGCATAACAATCAGAATAAAAGTGCAAATAAAATAAAAGGAGGTGTCTTTCTATCTTTGACCCATATACCGTAGCCTATATGAGTAGGAGTACATGCCTTAGAGGGATTTTTTCCTGATAGTTCAGATCTCTGTATATGACTATGTTTGTCCACCACATACTGACACAAGCCAACCCAGCAGACATTCCGTAATATTTCCCAGGCTTACCACTCATCCATTCAGAGGAAGCTGGCTGACTAATTTGTCTCTGTCTCCCTGCCTGCCACAGTTTGTATGGCCTAGTTTAAACAGTGTGACATACATTACACCAAATACAACATGACTGAACTCCTTTTCATAGACAGCCCTAGATTTTCATGTCCATTTTTGTAAGCATGCCCAATGCACTCTCTGTTCTGACCATCCAGTCCACTTCTCCCACTCGCTCTCCTTTCTGGACGTGCCAGAGGGGCCAAAAGGGCATCTCTTTCTCAGGGTCTGCTGTTGCCCTCGGCACCACTCTGCCTGCTAGTGTCCAGCTGGGCTTCAGACGGATGGTGAAAAGGCCTGCATTGAGCAAAGTGTGGGAATAGGAGGTGTACAACTTGCTTAGGCTTGCGGCTTACACTGCTGCCACTCTCTGGGCGATGAGTTCATTGGTCTGTTGAGCATGGGCATTTTCTAAAAAGCTGTTTTTATTTGAAGTGGTTACTCTGATATACAAATGAGAATCAATGTAATGTTTAGAGTGGAACAGATCAAAGCTGTGTTCATTTCAGTTTGGAAATATTCCAATATACCAGTAGAGGTCAGTGTTTTTAATCTGTGCTCAATGGCACACATTTGCAAAAACTTGTTAAACTTAGTGGTGTCCAAAAATATAGCTATTTTAATGATTTGGTACTTTAAAATTAGCCACATTCCTGGTGGAATTTAATTCTGCATGTCATTATAAAGTACACAGTCACTCTTCATTTTATTGCATTGAAATTATGTACTGGATTAATGTGAAAACCATGGCCAGAGGTAGGGTCTTGGATCCTTTAAATTAGCAAATAAATCAAGAAGCAAATTTTCAGATTTCTAAACAAACTGTTTATGAATAGGTCTAGCATGGTCAATATTTATGCAATATTGCACATATAAGAGTGCTGCTGTACCAAATGTCAGCACAGCTGTGATTCGGCCGTAGGCACAAGGCTGCAGGATGAGTGCCACTGGTAGTCACAGCTGTGCTGATAATCAGTCCAACAGCACAATAAATTAATATTGAGTAACTGACATTTCAGACAAAATATGGCCGAATATTTTGTTTAGTTTTGCTCCATCACCAGAAATAGGTTCTACAGAAGCTACAGCTGGATAGAGCATTGCGTGTGATACAAACAGTGAAATGTACCAGTGCTGTTATACTTATTTTTTGTTATCATTATTCTTGGAACTCTGCTCCTCCAATCAAATTAGTGGACCGGAATTAACTGCTGTATGCACTATGATAATCAAGCTACATTCATACATTAGTTTACTGACACTTATGCCTAAATGCATGCCTCAAAGTAACTGTATGCAAGTGTGATATAATAATAAAAATAATAATAATAATAATAATAATAATAATAATAAAAGTATATCATATATTGGTGTTTCTTAGTCTTGGTCCTGGAGTACTTCTGCCCTCTGTTTTCCCTCCTTGAAGTTCAATCTACTTCAGGCTTGTTAATGAGCTGCTGAGTTAATTTAGGTGAGTTGGGAGCAGGGAAAACACCAAAATGTGCATGGGGAAGGGGTATTACACAATCAGGTGTGAGAAACACATTGCTATATCAACAACTCTGTTGTAATCCTGCATTAAACTTAATTCTGTTTTGTGGCACAGAAATTAATGGACATTGCAGCCAAAAAGAAATTGGCTCTCCTGCCAATTGCTTCTTGTTTCTTACCTTATCTTACATTTTAAATATTCTGCTCTACTTCTTTCTCTTTGTCTTGTCACAAAGTTTACTAAATAAAGTACATGTATTGCATGTTTTTTTTAAATTAATGTGGAATCATTTTGTGTGACAGTCAAGTTGCATGAATATTGTAATATTGCAACCTGCAACTAACTGCATAAAAGTTTCACATGTAAAGAGTCAAGAGTTAAGACAGGCAGAGAAGTTTTCTGATTCTCCTGATTTCCAGACCTCCTGATCGGTCAGTACATCCTGCTGAGAGTCATTCAGGTGATTATAATACAGAGCAAACTGACATTTCAGTGATATAAAAAAAAAAAAAAGTTTCAATGGAGTCATGCATCTCCGTGTGTGTGTACACGCGCGCGCGCCCGACTGCGGGACGGCGCGGGTTAACAGAGCTCGAGACACCCCGCTTTGGGGCGGGGACGCGCTTCTGATTGGCTCCCGTTTGTCCTACGTCATTGATTCGGGGTCGAGTTGTGTCTTCATGACGCAAAGCGAGAGGGGCGTGTGTTGTGAGCGGAATCAACTGTAGAAACAATAACATTTCGGCGAGACCCCCTCGACAGGTTTAACTGCGCTAGTGAGGAGCTGTGAGAGAAAGCGGAACACTCAGCACAGCCACAGGCGACTTCTGAGCATCCGGGAAACTTCTCTTCTGCTCAGCGAAGGCGCGAGCGAAGATGCTTCCTTTGTGACAGGCTCGAGCGAATGAGCTCACAACTTACAGCACTTCATCTCATTTCGCGCTTTTTTTTTTAGACCTCCTGCGCCCGGACTGGCATGTGGGTCAATTCTGGAAGCGTTGGAAGGTAGGGAGATGTGTCAGGCTTCTGTAGGGGAAGTGAATCACATGCACGACTTGAAGACAGCTGGAATTAGCCTAGTGAAATCAAGATCACTCTGCAACACCTTTACACTGAGCATTGCAATTCACTGATGAGTCTGTTTGGGTGGAATTGCAGGAATCACAGCAGCCTGATTGCAGGTTGCGCTGCTTGTCAGTGCTGTAACACCTGGCTTTGTTTTCCTTTGTCCGCTCGCGGTAAGGCGCATGGGCTTGGCTCCGCTCTGCTGCATCTTTTTCTTTTTTTTCTTTTTTTTTTTTTGCACAAGATCTTTGCAGCTTACTTCTGAAACCCGTTTAACACCCCCCCCCCCCCCACACACACACACACACACAGAAGCTTAGTTAACATTTTATCTCCAAATCAACCCAAATTCCGATTACAAAAGCACGCGCTTGATTTGCATTTCTTAATGAAATCCATTCTGAATGAATAGAAATGCATGGAAATATGAATGGGCTGCTTGTCAGTGGCTTCTCAGCATCTCTACACCTGATGTAATCGCAGGAAATACTCAGAACCTAATTTCCCCCCGAATACTTAACTGTGTTGGCTTTTATTTCTTTTTAGCAGTGAGGCCACAATCCCAGATTAATTCCTCCAGCCTACTGATTGAATATTCAGACTCCTGCAATAGCCTAGTTGAAGACTTAGAAATGCTAGTGAATGCTGTCTACACTGATAGCACTGCTAACAAGCATTAAAGTCTCCTCACATTTCCCCCACTATCTTATTCTTGTTTTAAAGCATTGCTCTACATTCCTAGCATCAACACCATGACCCATGTGACCGCGGTCTCACTTTATTAGCCATTTTGTTTGTTGCATTTGATATTTTCAAGTTTCTGCAGATAAAGAGATTAAGTTTTGGTGCTGTTCTCAGAGCCGGGGGGGGGGGGGGGGGATGTGGTTGTATGACTTCGCAAAGTCTTTCCACTTTTCACTGCCAAGACTTTAAGATTAAAACTACTCTCAGAAAAAAGATATCAGGTGTGGCTGGTTAAATATTTGCAGTATTAGCATATTATGCATTTGTTGTACAAATAAAGAGATGATGTGAAATGAGGCACTACAATAAAACACACACACACACAGAGATTTCAGATAAAAAGAGAGACTCAACCTCTAAATCCACTTTGGCAGCAGTGTTGGAACTTAAGGAAGGAGTCTTGGCCAGAATTAACGAGCCTTACTCTGTCCTTGGCTGAGTTTTACCGTTCAGGGCAAAGGTGTGTTTGGTGAGCATCTGACAGCTGAGGTCCACAGGGCCTCCATCCTTGGGAGAGTTTTGCCTGTTTACACAGCACCAAACGGTTACCTGGCAGATTGCTAGGTTGGGCATCAACATCCTGATTCAGCCTTTTCATGCATGCATGCATGTGTGGATGGATAAGATGTCTTTGCAGGCTTGTGTGCATTATCTGTGGGTTGTTTCAAGTCATTCAGAGCAGTTGTATTCAGTTCAGTTGTTTGGACTGACACCTTTTTTTCAATATAGTCTTAATGGCTATTGTACAAGGTCTGGAGTTTGATAGAAGACTCAAAGCAGAGTGAATCACTTGCTTTCTCTTTGTCCTTGTCAAGGCCTTACTGCTCCCTGACATGTTACTTATCCTTTATTTTAATCCCTTATAGGTTATTATAAGTTATAGATACTACCATCTTTATTGAGGCAAAACAAGGTTCTTGTTTTTGCTTTAATATTTTGCTTTTTGTCACAGAGCCTAAATTGTCCCAAAATGCATTTGGGTCATCACATGCAACTGATACAGTCATACTCTAGTGAATATGTGTGCTCTGCAGTACGCTGCCTCCCATTAACTGTGTTACTAGCAGGCCACTGTATTATGTAACCATTCCAGCACCCGCCATGCCCATGGCAGTGGCCATCTTTACATATCCCCTTCCAAAACTCAGTGGGCTGTTTGGACAAATAGGTGAACAGGTTAATCGACACACAAAACAGCACAAAAGAGAATGTTCACAACATGTTGTGTGGTTTTGTAGTGTATAGTCTACTCCCAGGGGTCACTTACAGACAGCTGTGTTTTAGGTGCCATGTTACCTGTGGATCCTGGTTACGTGCTGGCAGGACTGATCAGTCTCCACAACTGGAGTTGTTACAAAACACACACACACACACATACATACACTCACTCACTCACACTCTCTCTCTCTCTCTCTCTCTCTCTCTCTCTCTCTCTTTCTCTCTTTCTCTGTCATGGAGGGCAGGCTCCTTTGGCCTGTCTGCTGTTCTGCTTTTGATGTAAACGTTTGCATCAATGCAAAAGCAGAACCAGTTGGACAGTGTATTGTTTTGTGACTTGTAAGTATAGGAGTTCCAAATTTATTCATTTGGATGATCCCTTTATCCCAAGTTTGGGAGTTTATTATTTATTTATTATTATAGTTTATTATTATTATTTAGAGTATATTACAGTCAAGACACAATCTATAGAGATAAGTATAGAGATAAGCAGTTGAGAGTTAACAGTCTTGCTCAACAGTTCAACAGTGGACCTCTGTCAGAGCTTATGGTCACTACCTCAAAACCTTTAGGTTACAAAATAACATGTGACACAATATTTGCAAAAAAATAGCAGTCATACAGCCATCTTTCATGTTCATCTCCTTGCCTTGTATGTACTGTATGTTGGACCACATATACACTGTATGCATCTATCTTTGTAACAGCTTGTGGATACAGCCAGAGCTATAGCTCTCCTGTCCTCCAAAGCTACAGTATCTTCCCTTCTACTGTGTATTTATTTTTTTTAATTCTTAATTTTTTTCTTAAATTAAAGTGCCATTTCTGGAGACTCCTGAGAAAGTCATTGGTACCCACTCACATTGAGCTGGTTTCTCTTGTTAGCATTGACTATCTTAAAGAATGAGGGTTCAGTTCAGCCATCCTTTGCGCTGATGCCAGTCCTGCCAGTTCAGAGTTGAATCTGACCCAAACACTGCAGACTAAATGAATTGCCAGTTTGAGTCAGCATGTTCAACTCGGGCCTCGGTAGTCTCTGAAAAATGAGCCTGGATTGGCCTCTGTATTGCATCACATACGTCACACAATATGTTAGCCGCTCTATTGCTAGGACTGGAACAAACACTCCAGTGTGCAGATGCTCACCTCTTATAAAGGAACAATTAAAAACTGTTAAAACAAATTGTACATGGAAAAAGCTGATTTGTACCTGTACACCTAGAGGTTGTACCAACAATGCAGGCGTGTCTAATGAAGTGTCCAGTGTAGACAGTGTTTAACCAGCACACATGATATTTGGTCCAGCATGCAAATAATGTCTGTTCAGCAGTGGCTCTGTTGTGGTCTGTTTCATGGACGGAGGCAAGATGATGCATTGTGCTTAGCACGGTCACTAATTGTATACTTACAAAGTAATCTTTATGGCAGGTGTATCTGATAATGTTTATTGACCCAGTAGATGTTCCTAATAAACTGGCAACTTTGTGTATATAATCTAAAGAAACAGAGCTTGGCTCAGTTGAATTGAGCAGAAGGCCTATTGTGTGGGCTGTGAAATGTTTGTGAATGGAGTAGGCGTCCGGTTCTCTTTCTCTCTCTCTCTCTCTCTCTCTCTTTCTCTGTCCCTCTCCTACCTACATTGCCTGTCCCTCATTGCATTCCTTCATTGCTCTGTCTGTTTCTCTGTCTCCTGTCTCTTTCTCTCCCAACTTCCCATTAGACAGCTTCAGAGTGGGTCTGTCTCTACACTCTGCCTTTCACTAACAAAGCAAAATGCACCACTGACTCTATGACTGAGCATTTTGACTCACTCTACTGTCCCTGCTCACGAGATACACTGATACTTGTTGTGGCTACCCCTGTGTAGGCTTGTGTGCGTGTGTTTTTTGTGGTGTGAGACAGCGCTTGTCAGTCAGCTGATGGAAGTGAAACTCAATGCTGGTCTTAAGGTGTCTGGTTTCTGGAATTTTTGCCAAGTTCTCAGTTCATCTGCATGCGGCATGGTGTATATATCTCTGTACTTTCTATTTGATTGCACAGTGGCATAGAAGCCCTATATCCAAAAGCCTTTGCATTTGGTAAAGCATTGGAAAATTAAACAATATTTTTAGTATTCATTATTTAATAACAACATATAATATATATTTTTTACTGCTCAATCCCTGGCACGATTGCTATCCAGAGAGAGACAACGAGACAGCAACAGGAGGGTTGATATCCTCTCTTTTTTTTATACTCCCGAAAAAGGTATTTGCTGTTAGGTTACATCATACACTGCTCTGTCTCTGAGCTGATTACTGGCCTGCAGAGATCGTAGGTATCAAGTGCTTTTCTGTTCTAAACACAGCTACCATGTGCATCTTATGTTTTAAGCACTAAATCAGAGAATACCCAAACAATTTGATTAAATGGTTCATTACATAGCACAGCATGGCATTACTATTTTCTGTACTTGTCAGAGCCTTTGTGTTGTAGTGAAGCACTTTTTCTTTTCATTGACAAAACGTAGGTACATGGAGAAACTACACCTATATATATGTATATATACCTGTGTGTATGTATGTATGTATGTGTGTGTGTGTGTGTGTGTGTGTGTATATGTATGTATGTGTGTGTGTGTATGTATATGTATATATATATATATATATATATATATATATATATATATAAAGCTTTACAGTAATTTAGTGGTAGCAAGTTCAGGACGTGTAATTAGAGCCCTGGAATTATTTTTATGAAATTAATTTCCTAATAGACATTACACATAACCACACAATTATTTATTATTTTATTATGAACATAAAAATAAATCACTAACAGAGTGTTAAAACTTTTGTTTTTGTTTCTAAATTGTTCAGATCTGCTTTTTCCTTCGGAGGCACTGTTTTTAAATCCAGATCCCTTTCTGCTCTCAATGCCCACACACACACACACACACACACACACACGTTTGTCTAACTATCATTGTGAGGACGTTATTATTAAAGCAGCTAATAAATGCGACACCAAATCCTAATCCTAACCTTAACCGCTGTAAAGGAAAAGGAAACATTTTGGTACTTTTACTTTTCTTTCTTTTTTAAATTAATCAAGTTTTTCCTGGGTTGCCTCACAGCTCCAGGGTCCCTGGTCCGATCCTGAACTTGGATTACTGTCAGTGTGGAGTTTCTCCTGTTCTCCCTGTGCCCCGTGTGGGTTTCCTCTGGGTTCTCAGGTTTTCTCCAACCTCCCACAATCATGCCAGTAGGTGGCATGGCTATACTAAACTTCCCCTAGATGTGAATAAGCGTGTGCATGATGCTCGGGGAAGGACTCGTGTCCCATTCAGGCTGTATTCCCACCTCACACCCCGTGTTCCTGGGATATTCTCCGGATCCACTGTGACCGTGACAAGGATAAAGTGCTCTCTCAAAGTTTTCCTCGTGAGGTTCAAGTCCACGCAAAGTCAAAACTGTCAGATATTTCTATCCTTGTGGAGACATTTGGGTCTTATCAAGATATAAACACACACACACACTCATGGTGGGGTATTAGGGGACAGGGGAAGGGGAATGGGAGTATTGAGGGGTCTTGAAGGTGTGTGGCCAAAGTCTCGGCTCTGCCACATTATATGCTTTAACATGGCCGGCAAATCCAGCGCGGTTAAACAAACTTAACCTTCATTTGTGAAACGGCGCGACTCAAAGGGCGCAAAACGACTCGCGCAAGTAATTACCGCCTGCACGCGGGGAGGGAGAGAGAGAGAGACAGAGAGAGAGAGAGAGAGAGAGAGAGAGACAGAGAGAGGATGAATGGGAGTGGACGGGGCATTGGAAATGAGTTTGCTCAGAAATTGATTTTTTTTCCCCCCACCCGCAGTAATCTTTTATTTATATGCAGCGCGCGCTCCTTCCTGCGCACGCCGGAAGGGGGTCACGGAGGTCTGATCCCGCGCGCGCGGCCCCCAAAGCCCAGGCAAAATGGTATTTTAGCGAAGGCAAACATTGTCCTGTCTCGACTTAACAGCCGAAATAGCTGTTTGCTTTAAAAAGTTGTTCCTCTTCTTTGTGCCAGCCCATAATCCGTTCCCATAGCAACCGTCCCTGATTGAGTTACAAGCTTGTGTGTGTGTGTGTGTGTGTGTTATTTCTAGCGAGCCTCTAAGCTGCATGTTTGAGGAAAGACGGATGAATAATGCTGTTTGAATAAAGCAGCAGCTATTAAAAGTAACAAAAAATGGACAAATAGTGTATTTTGAGATATTAATGGCGAAAAAAACCCTCAAACATTACATTTCGCATTACTTCTGAATCTGATATAAATATAAATATAATTAAATGTTCTCTACTAACATTACTAACCTCAATTATATATATTTTTTAAAATGTTAATTAGTTCAATTAAGGAATAAATCATTTTAGGGGCGTGCTGCTATAGGAAAATAATCCTGAAGTGGGAGTTGTTTCATTTTATAATTATGTTTAGAATCTGATGATGCACGTCTGTGCCAGCCCATAATCCGTTCCCATAGCAACCGCCTCTTATTATTATTATTATTATTATTATTATTATTATTATTATTATTATTATTATACGTTCTAGTGAGCTGTGTGTGTGTGATGAATCTCTGCATGCTGTTTAGCGAGGAACTGTGGAAGTGTGAAACTCGTGAGTTTGTTCTCACGTCGTAAATTTGCATTTCAATTAAAAGAAATGAAACATAACTGATCTGATCATAAATGCTCTGACTCTGTGCGTTATAGCTGTGTGTGTGAATCACACGAGGCTGTTGTAGCTCATACACACCGTGATTTAACTTAAATCTTTCCATTAAAACGGCTAGTTTTTTAGTCACATTATTTGCGTGTTAATGCTTCAAATGCGAAACCTACACGCACTTTAAATAATTAATTAAATGAAAGCACGTGCCGCCATTGCACACAACCAAACCCTTAGAGAAAAGTCACGTGTGAAATTTAGACATTTTTCTTATGTTTTACGCATTTTTTTTTTCCCCCGCACGTGTTCATCCATTTGCACTTGTTCATTTATTCATTTGTTTTTTCCACGTGTAAATTTGTCACATTTCTTTCCCCACAATTTTTATTTTCGTGTAAAAATTTTTTTACGTGTATTTATTTTAATATACTAGTAGAATTTTTAATATGTACAACATATGATTTCATATTATCATATAAAATTAGCATATATATTTCATATAAATGTGATATCAAATTTCACGTTTCATATGCTATGTGAATTTCTAACAGTTTCTTTTCACGTGCGTTTACACGTTACTCCCATGATGTAGCGCGTTTTGTATTTTGTGCAATTGCAGGCCATGACATGGTGTAACGCACGTTCACACATTTTTCACACACATGCATGTGACTTTTCCCCTAATATACATGAAGCTCTTAATTTAATGCGCCAGATATTGGCTCCCACTAGATAACTTTTTTTTTTTTTTTAAGAAACTCCCCAATACTGCACTGCTGTCGAGGCAAACCCCAAGCCGAGCTGAGAGATTAGCATCTGAGCTGAAGTTTAAACTCACAACCCTCAGGAGACTAAAACACAATCCTGAACTGCTCTAGATAAGAGATGAGATTAGAGAGTAGTTTAAACCTTCACCTACTTACAGCCTTTTGTTTTGCTTTGCTTTGTTTTTTGACCCATATCGTGTTTTTTTACTTGTTGCAAAAATGGGGGAAAAAACAGAAAAACAGAATAAATGACCTCTGACCAGGCTACTACTACTACTATTATTATTATTATTATTATTATTATTATTATTATTATTATTATTATAATTGCTGTTGTTGTAGATTATGAATCTTTATTATTATTATTATTATTATTATTATTATTATTATTATTATTATTATTATTATTATTATTGCTGTTGTTGTAGATTATGAATCTTTATTATTATTATTATTATTATTATTATTATTATTATTATTATTATTGCTGTTGTTGTAGATTATGTATCTTTATTATTATTATTATTATTATTATTATTATCATTATTATCCTCATTGATGCGTTGATGCCTCATAGCTCCAGGTCCCAGGGTTCTCCCCGTGTCCAGGTTCTCCATTTTCCTCCCACCTCCTTGATGTGCAAATATGTGTGTGTGTGTGTGTGTGTGTGTGTCCAGGGTGTATAATACCCCCCTCAATCCCAGTGTTTCCATGAAGGACTCGGGATAGTGAGATGAAGGAATGAATAAAATGAATAAAAAATTTTAGCTTATCATAATTTATCAGTAGCTTGAAAGTATTATTATGTAAGCTCAAAAAAATATTACAGGCTTGCCCTAATCCTGTCAGGCTATAATAATAATAATAATAATAATAATAATAATAATAATAATAATAATAATACATTTAATCAAATATTAATTAATATATCTGATGGATCCTGTGCCTTCATTTGTTTCAACTGAGTTATTATTATTATTATTATTATTATTATTATTATTATTATTATTATTATTATTATTATTATTATTATTATCTTGTTCATTTATTGTGTGAAAGCAACTATAGCATCAGATCCACTAAAATTCTTCTGGTTAAAAACATTCAACAAAGTGGAGCATAATATATTTATTAGTTTATAAGTTTAATTTTAAAATCATTGTTAAAAAGTTAATAATTAGTCTTTAATGCATTCTGTGAAATTGAAAAAAAAAAAGTAACATTTGATTTTTTTTTATTATTTTTTTTAAACCACACAATAATTGCTAAATGTTGAGAGGATGTGGAGGTAAAAAGCCCTCAGTGTTGCAGTGCTGGTTATGATACACGTGAAATGAGCACCACCTGCTGGTGTTCAAGCCTCATGAACACTGTGTGTGTGTGTGTGTGTGTGTGTGTGTGAGTGTGTGTGTGTGTGTGAGTGAGTCTCACCGTTTCTCAGTCACTGACTCACTGATTTATGGCATGTGTTTTTATTGTTATATGTGATTTTGTTTTGTTTTTTTCATGATTTGCATGGTGCAGTAGCCAGCATACATCATGCAAATGCTTCACTCAACCTTTATGATTCTTCACCTCAATCAAACAACCAACCATCAGTGCTACAGAGTTTGTGAGAAAGAAATCATTGCTAACTGTAGCGCAGGAAGTATTTTCCTCTTATCTAAACCCTACACCTGACCAAGACAAGTTTACCAGTTTATCTTGCATTTTGGGCTGAAAGTGGCTATTTCCAGTGAAAGCATAGATCATGTCAAACAAATAAAAGCCCTGTTCATCAGTGAACAACGTTTCTGAGCAAGTCTTTCAGTGTATTTCATATGGCAGGCCGTTATTGTGGCCTCCAGTGGAGTTGTGTCACACCAGCTGCACTAGGAGTGGAAAATAGTTGCGTAATGTTTTTTTTGTTGCCATATTCAAGCATTTTTCTTGGCATAATTACACTTTATGTGAGTATTATTGTAACTGAATACTTCTTAAGGCTCTTGCTTAATTACATTTCCAAGAAAAACACTTCGCCTAGACCTTCAAACTACTCATTAAAATCTCAAAGATCTCATCCTCTCTCATACAGGGAATGACTCTACGCCACATATCTATTCAATGGATCTAGTTTAGCATCCGGTCCTTTCAGTTTGGCATCCAATCAGGTTCATCAATGTACAAAAATCTATCCAGAATCATGCCAATTCGTCATCAGCCATGATATAACCGGATAATCTACTGGGCTGCAGTGATGAACTTGAGGATGAGCGTCCTGACCCTAAGACCCTAACTTAAAATGTTTCAGTAAACTGGAGTTAGCAAAGACTGGTATAAAACGAGGCGTCTCTGTTCCCTCTCTATAAGGTATGAACTTTTAGCACTGATTCAGTAGCTAACATAACTGGCTAGGCAAGTCAAATTCTAGCTAAAGGTGAATATTGCAAACCTGCAGACATTGAGTGATGTTTTCAAGCACAATGGTGTAGCTGCTTTAAGAAAAAAATCATGTTCTAACAGTTTTAGATGAGTATTAAGTTCATTTTCACAAAGAAACATGGCATCAGCTAAAAACATTTACTTTTTACCATTTAATAGTGGAGTACATTTAAAAGTAGTGACTTTTTTTACTTTCTCTTGAACATGCTTTTTTGGCTGGATACTTCCACTCTTAACTGAGCAGGATTTTGAAACATGATCATTACATAAAAGTAATTTTTAAAAAAATAAATAAATAAATAAAAAGCATGAATCAAAAGACTAAAAAAAAAGACTTTTTCCTTCAGATTTTCATTTTATTTTCAATATTTGACAAATGCATGAAAATATACTCTCCAAGAAATAATAAATATACAATATTTCTTTATGAACAAATTGTACAAAACATAAATGTGTGAATTCTGTCAGTTATCACATTATTATTATTATTATTATTATTATTATTATTATTACGTTTATGTTTCTTTCCCTTTGAGTTGTTTTAGGTGTTAAAAGTTTCGTTGTTTTTTTGCATTGCATCATTTTATTTGTAAGATGGTGGATCTATTGCGTAGTTGTTCCTCCATATTACAGCATTCAGTAACATAACGCGGCGCTGTAAAATTCTGGATTGTGATTGGTCAGGAGGTTTTCTATAACAGCAGCTCTGACAGCAGTGCAGCTGCAAATCTCATGGTTTATATTAATGTGCTCGTTCTAATACGTTATCGTTTCTATAGTAACGGCTCCTTTACATGGTCTTGTACAGAAAGCATTCCACGTTAAACAGAGTTTTAAAAACGTGTGCAACTGTTGCTATGGTGACGTTTTCTCCAAGGAGACATTTATTTAAGATTTATGGAAGGAGTCTCCAGTGTCAGCGCTTTGTGACAGTCAGAGGTAAAGCTGTAATGTTGATTGACATCTTTAGGACGGAGGAGTTTACAGTTTGCGGTTTCTCTGTAACATGACAAGCTGCGGTTTTGTTGTTGTTGTTGTTGTTGTTGTTGTTGTATTCATTTCGAGAGAGGCTGGCGATGGAACGGCTGGTTATAGCTGCTATAACATAAGTGAACACTTGTTTCGTGGCCATTCTACAACATTAAACATAACTATAAATGGATTTTAAAAAGTATGACGTTTTAAATTCATTAAAAATTGTAATTGTTGGCAAATTGCTGTGGTGTCAGAGGAATAAAACACCTCAGGATGTGCTGTTAAAGGAAATCAGCTTTTGTGTGGTAACAGTAAAGACGCTTCATCACCCCGTCCTGTCAGTGATTACTTTCTTATAACAGCACGACAGCAGTGTTTTATTCATGATTTAATCTTCTTAGTCATAAATAGTCTTAGTCATATTGGGGGTTTTTTTTCCAAAGGAAGATGATTTTTTTTAATTTATGTAATAATAAAAATTCACCAAAACTAAACTTTAAGGCACTAGAAGAGGCACTTACTGGATTTGTTTCATCTGAGGCACTACGAACTACAATTAATAAATTCTTAGCTTTCGATCAGTTTGGTTAATGGGAAATAAACCGTTATCTTATTAATGTTTGTGAATTGTATAAAAGAGTATAAAGCAACGAGTAGACTCAGCTTTGGTTTGTGGTAGTTTGTGGCGACTGGTGTTTCTTCGTCCATATGAGAATCGGCCAATCAGATCACTTCAAATGTGTGCCATGTGACCTCTACGTGTATTTCATTTCGAATAAGGGTTTTCTGTATGTCCAGCCTCTTGCTGTTTATATATATATATATATATATATATATATATATATATATATAATTGCACCCAATATTATTGCAAAAACAATTGTCTACATTGTTCGTAATGTTTTCGTGTGTGAATTGTGTGTGTTTTTTGTCTCCCTCTTGTGGTCAAGACGTGAAGCGCAGCAGCACTTGTGCGAGAAGGCACGTGAGCATAAAAGGCAGCGTGTAGCCAGGAGTGGGTGTGGCTAATCCCCTAGCACTGGGGGGCGGAGTCTCCTGTGGATTACTGAGTGACCATCTTCTCCTCTGCTGATCTTCCTGCAGCTTTAGTGAAGTTCTCGTCGTCACGTAGTCGTTGGTTCTCTGTATGTTCGGAAGTGAAGTCGTGCTACAGGCAGTGAGGAAACAGGAAGCGATAGCTTTAGCATCGTTATGGTTAACTTGGCTGAGATTTAATTCCACAGTGGATCATTTCGTAAAATTTACATCTCATAGCCAGAAGTTCCTAATCATTTTCTTAATGAAAAGTTCTTTCAGAACTTTCAAGTCACTCAAGAATGTCAGATGCTATGCTGCAAAATTACATTACTCACCAACCAGGCACTATGTAACATTTCTAAATGATTGAATCTCTGCGTAATAAAAATCTAATACATGTAATGTAAAATTTTAATGCTCTCATGGACGAAAAATTAGTTGTGTACTTTCCGCAGATTCCTGACCCGACCCGCTTTTACGCAAGCTACTAACCTTGTACAATAATCCGACGCTATTAATTGAGGCAACTTTTTTTTTTTTTTATGTGTGATGTCCACATCTTCATCAACTTCTCCTGTAAAGCTGCAGTTTCCTTCAAGTACCAACTTTCATTAAAAGCAAAACCACATACACTAAATATTATCCTTACAAAAAAAAAAGGTTGCAGGCTGCCTTAATTACTTCAAATCCACATCCGTTTAATTTAGCTTCTTTCTATAAATAGACAGTTAAAATAAACAGACTTATCTGCCAATATATTAGGAATTTCAAGCTTAATATTCGCGTAATAATTTTAGATTTGTTTATAGTAATCTGATCTGAGAAATATTAAAATATCTTTGTTTATATTCAAAATATTTTCACTTGCTAAGATATTTTTTAGTATTATATACATATTAGTTAGTTAGTACTTTTGTACACTTTGACAATAGCCACAAATGAGCTTTTTAACTTATAATCTTGGAAATATGTATTTTTTACTTTAAAAAAATTACACATCAGTTACGTTCTACTAAATACATACAGTACGTGTTTGCTGCTCTGTGTCTTTTTTCAGCCTGTCATATTCTAACAAATCTGAAAAATGTAAGATAAGCAAACTTATATCCTAGACTTTAGATACTTATAATAATGTATTTATTCTACAGTGTATGGATTTTAACCCCTACACTCCTAGAACTTACAGTCCTTACTCTCGAAGTATTTGGTTTTATAGTAGTCACTTGAAATCTGACTTAAGATGATTAACTACATAAAAAGCTTGGACTTTAAGGGGTTAAACTGATCACTTTATTGATGGGTCAGCTTGGGATATTTGGTTAGTCATTGCTGCTATTGCATTTTTATTAATAACTGTAGATCTGTTCTTGTCACTAAAGCTAACATTTTCAAATTATTCTTGAATAAAACACATTTACTGATAATATTTGGAAGATCAACGCTGGCAATATTGCGCCGTATATCATGATTATATTGTTTAACTGATTATTAGCACGGAAATCGAGCCCTCCTCCTCGTGTTTGCTCACTGAGGAAGTCAGATATCACTACGCAGGCTGTGAGAAGCCGAGTGTGTTACCTGTGTCCGATTCGCACCCACAGGTCGCTGAAGAGACGCTGCCTGCTGTGAGGCCTCTGGGCCTTCCGAGGGCGCTGGTGTCTCCCAAACTCCTCCAGCTGACTCAGACTGTCCGGCTCCAGCAGGTGGGGCAGCTCCTCTTCTGCCTCAGGAGGTTCTGATGTCCCCTCAGTCACCGGCTCAGGACCTCCCCCGCTCTGCGTCACAGTGGTACCTTCCATCTCTGGCCAGCTCCTGGGACAGCACCATGAGGACGGAGACACAGGGAGGTAAAATAGTTAATGGTGGCTGGACAATATCAGGTGTCACTTTAAAGACAAGGGTACACTCTGTCTTTGTGTGTGTGAGTGTGTGTGTGTGTATGTGTGTGTGTGTGTGTGTGTGTGTGAGGTGCTGAATTCCTCCACAGTCCAGTATCGCTACACACACTCTCCTGCTCATTCACGCTCCTTCTCTTATTCCTCACTCCATCCTCCGATATGACTCACTATGAACTTTCAACCAACACACACACACACACACAGACACACACACATTCCTTAAGCACATAAAGAATTTACGAAGTGCCAAAACGAGCCGCTAACCACCAGAAAAGTGGGCGCCATAAAATCAGGCACGCCCTCAACTCTCTAAAGAGGCAGTTATTCATCATGTTCATGATACAGATGCAGTTAAAGCCTCATTTTCCCCTTCATCATTAAACCTTATTAACATTGATGTTTTTCTACCATCGTCAAGGTTTTTTGTTTGTTTTTGGGCAAATAACGACCGTCCTTCCACCTTCTTTTAGAAGGTTAAATGCGTTAACAATAAATCTTTGCATCTAAAGTAAAGTTTGTTATCTGAATAGTCATTTTTTCAACAGAGCGAGAAGAACGTTCGAATGCTGCTCCGCCAGCATGAGGAATGCACAGACTAGTCGTGGCAGCGTAAAAACAACGAGGTAGACAGTAAACAAAGCATGTTAAATGCACTTTGTTAGTTTGAAAATATTTCAGATTCGATGAAGCCAATTCTACGGTCAACCACACATTCTGAAAGCTGGGAAAAGTCTTCATTTTTTATTCCGCTTGCTCCTAAAGGAATTGCTCCAGCTGTTATTGTAGTTCTGTAAAGCTAAAGAAAATGTAAATAAAATCCTCACACTTTGGCAGAGTGCAGATTACGCCGCAGTGTGAAAGAGCGCTTTCAGATCCACAGGTTGCACGTCACTATCCAGTCCCACTCAGCTAGTTTAGAGTTTTTGGATGCTACTGAATCCAGAACATGGTGGAAAAAACTTCCCAGATATAGCTATAAAGTGGGCTCTGTTGAGGGACATGAGCTTCCATGCTGCGCGCTCTCAGTTCCAGATTGCAGCTGAGCCGCCACGTCGTCCACAAAAGTGCTCTTTAAGAACAGGTAAGTCCATAAATAGTGTAATATGATACACAAATCTATTCTTTTTATGAATTTATTGCAATGATTTTTGTTGTTGTTGTTGTTATTGTTAAAATAAGCTGGGTATGTAATTTGTAGCCTGTGTATGATTGTTAATTGGACTGCAGTTTGGCATGTTCTTTGCTGTTGTTTATAAGCTGAACTTTATATGTTAGTATTGAATTTTCATACGTTTTTGCTTTTTAATTATCAACGCCAAGCCTTTACTTCACCTAGTTGGCTTTATTTGTGCGTTGCACCAATGATTAGGCTGTTTCCTACATGAAGGATTTACTTCCTGGCAAACTTAGTGCATGTGAAAAGAAAAACAACACAAATATTATTTTGACAGATGCTCAGTCAAGACCGAGACTATATTTAGTGAGACTAATGCCCAAGACAAGTCCAAAACAGAAAATGTCTCGAGACTGGACTCGAGTCCAGTCCTACAGCCCAAATAAACATTAATAGTCACTTAACTCCTAATGTGAATGTGTTTAATGTAAGAATGTAGTTGTGTAGGTTTAAACACAAGTCACTGTATACACACTACATAAACAATAACTTTATTTTCAGTTCTGGAATGACACACAAGAGTTCTCGCTTTCTCTCTCTCGCTCTCTCTCTCTCTCTCTCTCACTCCAGCTTCATGTAGTTGTGCTTATTTTTCCATGTGCTAAATTGCAGCTGTTTTAATGAATTTAACCTGTTCTTCTTTGGGACCTTCCCACCTCTCTGCCCTTCTTGCCTTGCGTCTTTGCTCCTACACCAAACCCCCCCCCCCCCCACAAGACAAATGGGTGAGTCCCGTGTGCCATTAGAGTTGGCAGAGCGGCGGGCCGGCCCATCTCGTCATGGTTAGCGGGGGGGATCAAAGGCAGACTGTAGCTCTGTTTGTAATTTGCACACTGTATGCGCAGTGTCTGCGTGGTGAGTTACAGCGTGCCAGGCACATCTATGTGGTGGGCCGTGACATGATGATCAGACTGTGTGTGCAGTTTTCTCTGGCGTAGTCGATTTAATATGATGCTCAGTCCAATGTGTTATTGAACAACAGTCAGAGTTATTATGTGTGTGCCCAAGATAATTGGGGGGAAAAAAGTAGAGAGAGTGTAAGAAAGGACGCGGATGGAGCAAACGAGTGGGAAGAAAAGTGTAGATTTAAGAGCCGGGTGAGAACGAGTGGCAGTGTATGGCTGCATTCACAAGGACATTCTGGTGTCCTTCAAAAAAAGCTCACCATTAATTTCAGTGAATGGAAAGCGCATACCAATGAAGATTATACCAATTCTTCATAAAGAATTGCAGATCATCGTCTATTAAAAAGTTACATTTTTGACAGATGCATAGGGACGTGCATATGGATACTAAAGATGATCTAGCTGTGTGTGTGTGTGTGTGTGTGTGTGTGAGAACGACTCACGGTGTAGCAGGCTCCTGGGCCGATGTGTGCTCCACCTCATAGCCCTCCTGCCGCAGGATGTCCAGGACACTGTGGTTGCCCAGGAAGTGACCTGAAACAACAATAAAATTCTGAGAGGTCATATCACTGACAAAGGGATGGCATGAGGAAGCAACACCAACCATGTTAACATACAGAGTCAAAAGGACATCACAGTTTGGTCACTTCCCACCCACTTAGATAGCTCTCCTCTCTGTCACAGAAGCTACCAACCGGGGAGGATGAAGACTAGCACGTGCTTCCTCCATCTTTTCGAACAGCTGCTCATGCTACATCACAGCGCAGACTCTAACTGCCCTCTTCTGCATATATGAGCTCACGGATACCCACGATTGGTCAGTGTTGCTCTGATTGACAGGACAGAGAGTAAATCCATCCCTCCCACCCAGACAGCATGGCCACTCCTGGATGGCTCGTGGCATCGTATGAATGCAGAAGAGGGTAGTTAGCGCTTTTTCTGAGTCGGTTCAGCTGCACTGTTGCAACGTAAAAGTTTGAAAGAGATGGCTGGCTTCACGTGTCTCAGAGGCAGCACGTGCGAGTCTTTATCCTCCCCGGCTGGTAGATGAGATCATGAGATAGAGGAGAGCTAGCTAGTGGCTGGGAATAAACAAATGACTAAAATTAGCAGGAAAAAATAGTAAATTGTGTCACACTGTATCCATAACAGGGATATTATCGCTTCTACGTTCCATTAGTTCCAGCTAATTCACTTAGGTATCTATCTAGATTTATTAACAACAAAAATTCAGTTGATTTCGTAATATTTAGTCTAACTACAGGACAGCAGGGAGGAGGTTTTTGGCATTTTCACTCTTGGGCGAATACTCGAGTCCATTTTTACACTCTAGTTGTTTTCCATTTGTGACCTTTACTTATTAAATAGATGATTTCCGTAGACATTAAATAAAAAACACCATATTTTGCCAGCTCTTTTTTACTGACACAAACCAAAATATCTCCACACAATCTGTGTACCGTGTTATTTATATTTCTGACATTCAAGTATGTTTTTGATAAAAATATGGCCGCATCACCAAGCTCTGTCTCTCTCACGCTTAATTCCTTTGCTCTTGAGACATCAAACACATACACACACACACACACACACACCTCTGCACCACGCATGATGAAAGCCGTTTTATTTTCCCGACGCTCCCAGATAATCCAGCGCGTCACTCAACCCAGCAATAACTGCTAATACAGGCCACAGCAGCATACTTCATGAGCTTATTAACAGCATGCTGAAAATCCTGCAGCCTGTCTCTTTTCATGCCTCCTCGGTGTCATTATTTTTCGGCCTCTCTGCTCCTTCGAGTTCAAAGACTCCAGCGGTGCACTGGCACTGAGTGTGAAGAGGCTCCCGTCGGGTGTCGCTCAGATCTGACGGACAGATCACACCGCTCAGGCCCGAACGCCGGACAGAAACAGGCAGCCCATTGAAACCCGTCCCGATCCAATCTTCACCTCGGGTAATGCAGAGGCTGGCAGCGTCAGCGTTCCTCACACAGCAGCACGGCGAAAAAGAAAATTCCCTCAACACCAGAACACACTTTGGTATTAAAGCAGGGTCAGTGAGCACTTCACTGCAGCTCAGAGGGTAAAAATGTCAGCCGCTGTACTTGGTGTGGGAGGTCAGAGCGGACACTTCTGTTACAGTTCGGTGTTTATTTACACGGTTTCAGGAGCCACCGTCTTGGCATATTATCATTACATAGTACGCAAAGTAAAAAGTGAGGCAAATATCTTGTTTAAGGATTCCTCAGTGGCTGTTGTGCAATCCTGGGATTTAAAAATCACACCTTTCCACTGAAACTTACCTGCTGGGTTACGACTCTGATTTCTACAGAGTGTCCAACAAGTCAGGAAACAATGAGCGTAAAACTACATATTCTTAATTTTGCATTTATTATTTACAACATACTGTACACTCTGCACATTTTCCCAACCGCTGTATCATCCTGTATAACCTCTACTCTATATCCAGGAGAGTAATAATTCCCAGCTAACACACGTTAGATTCCGATTTTATCCGAAGTAGGACGTTTAATATCCAGGAGGTTATCTGACTAGTGTAACATCATAGCTGTTGATCGCGGATTCAAGTATTCAAGAGGATTAGCTGCAGAAAGCAACAAAATGGAAACATGAAATAGGGAATGAATGTAGGAAGGAAGGTAGGAGGGAAGGAGGAAGGAATGAAGGAAGAAAATGTCAAAAAAAAAACAGAAAGAGAAAAAAATGAAAGAAGAAAGAAAATGTGAGAAAATCAGAATGAAAGAAAAAGGAAAAAAGGAAACTGAAAAATGTGAATGAAAGAAAGAAAGAAAGAAAGAAAGAGAGAAAGAAAGAAAGAGTAGAGTGTGTAGTGTATTGAACAGGTTGTGTGCTGATTACAGAAACGTGATGTAATAACAGTAATGTAATAACGGTAATGTAATAACGATTTGCTTCACAGTGATTTGATTTGTATAAACGTAACGTAATAAACGTCCCCAAACAGCCCGGACACTTCACTAAGCCAACATTCCTGGACTCCTGCTCAGAGAAAACGTTCGGCTAACGGGAAATTGTTAGCTGACAGTTTAGTGAGTTTTCGAAACAACAAACTGTGTCAATAAAAGACTGAGGATTTCTCTCCTGCTCCGTCACCTCACCCTCCTCCCGAATAAACATCCACACCCAGAAACAAAGCCATAAACTCCACGAGCACTATCCAAGCTGTAATGCAGTACAGATGAGCTTAACACACACACACACACACACACGTTCTGAAGCCACCCTTAATGTGTATCTGCTCATGGTGAGAAGCCATTAATAAATAAATGAATAATAATAATAATAATAAGAAGAAGAAGAATATTTGCATTTCAGTCATTCATTTGCAATAAGTGCTTTATCCTGGACACACTGGATCCTGGGAACGCTGGGTGTGAGGAAGGAAGGAAGGAAACTGTGAAGAAATAGAGAAAATGAAGAAAGAGGAGAAAAACTAGAAAAAAAAGGGAAGTAAGCAAGGAATGAAGGAAGGAAAGATGTGAGAAAATTAGACCGAAAAAAAAGTGAAATAGAAAGGAAGGAAGAAGGAGGTTCGGAAGGTGAGAAAAGCAGAAAGAGACAAAAGAGAAATGGGAATGAAGGTGTGAAAAATGTGAAAAGAAAAAAAATTGAAAAAAAATGGAGAAAGGAAGAAAATTTTAAAAAAACAGAATAAGAAAAAAGGAAGAGAAAAAAGAAAAAAGGAGAAAAGACAAAATGGGAAAAGGAGCGTAACCAATGAAGGAAATGTGAGAAAAACAGAAAGAGAGAAAATGAAAAAAGGAAGGAAGGAAGGAAGGAAGGAAGGAAAAAGCAGAAATGGAGAAAAAGAAAGAAAGAAAAAAAAGAAAGAAAGGAAGAAAGTGGAAAGAGAGAAAGACTGATAAATAAAAGAAAGAAAAGGGTTATAGAAACAAATGCAGGGGGAAAAAAAGTGAGTCTACGAGTGAGAGACAGAAAAAAGAAAGATGGAAAAAAGGAACATGGAGAAATTCATGAAGCGTTACGTACATCACTGCTGAACAGTGGAGAGAGTGTCTGTGATCAGCACAGCTGCCTTCTGTTCTCTCTGTCACTCATCATGTGCAGGTTCATTACATGCTTATACCTGTGTGTGTGTGTGTGTGTGTGTGTGTACGTGTGTGTGTGTGCAGGCGTGTGCGTGTATGTGTGTGTGTGTTATGGGTCATACAGCAGCACAAAATCCATAAATCACATCTTAGTCTCTGAGTCAATAAACTCTTCACACTGACCCAAGTGTATCAGAAAGTGTGTGACATCTTAAACCCTCTCTCTCTCTCTCTCTCTCTCTCTCTCTCTCTATCTCTCTCTCTTTCTCTCAGACACACACACTGCAAATCCCGCCACAAGATCTGGAAATTCCATCCCCAGGCCGTGGCCGCCTTCTGCTACAGCTCAGATCAGGGGAATTAAAGAAATGCTCCTTCAGACAGGTTGCTTCCTCTTGGGACTGTGTGTGTGTGTGTGTGTGGGGGGGGGGGGGGGGGGTAAATTTTAAAAAACTGAAACAAATTTATCTTGTTTTAATTTGTTTAAATGTTTTT
>CM075026.1:9796722-9829868 GCA_037576675.1 Pangasius sanitwongsei
TATATATATATATATATATATATATATATATATATATATATATATATATATATATACATATACATACATACACACTTTCTTCACAACATTCTGCAGGTTCTAAACATTATCTTTGACCCTTAGCACGATTTTACGATATTGGCTCATCACAAGCTTGACTGGTATAAAGTCAGGTTAACCATTGATCCTTGTCAGTTGGCTCTTGTATGTGAACAAAGCAGGGTTTTGTTTACTTTGAGCAACATGTGAAACGGCTGTACTTCGAAATAGAAACGTCAAGGTAGGCTGCTTCCTCCTACAGTCTTAGAAAAAAAAGGATTCTTCAAGGTTTTTTTTCTTAAAGTGGTTCTACTTCTAACAAGGGGGGTTTATGATTTTCTAACACAATGGTGGAAATCACAACCCACCATTATCACTGCCATCATGCCTAAAATGTCAACTTGAATCTAATGACAATCTTAATAGAAATGGGTTATATAAAAGGAAAGTTCAAAATAATTAGCCAAAACATTATTGTATGCATTTAAATAATATGCCTGATATGCCTTTTAATAGTTTTTTTGCCTGACTGTAAAAAAAATTGAGAACGTCTGGCCTATAAGATGCCTAGAAGATCTTTATGGATGTTAAATTAAAAAAATCTTTAAAAACCTTTTTTTTCTATCTCTATTTCTTTCTATAAAATGTGGAAATGCCTTTTTAGACAGTTTACATCACATGGTGTATTGTGAAACTATTTTCTAATATCATGGCATGATATTTTATGCCACTGGACCATCACTATGATTAAATCCTGGAAGGAAGCTGAAAAGTGATTCATAGATTGAAACAATGCAAAAGCCATATAAGAGAAATCGAAGCCAATATAGACACATTCTAATGTGTATGCTGGAAAACTTCTTACAGCTTATTGAAGACCGGTGTGTCTTTCTTGCCTTCATTCTCCTTCTTTCAGCCTTGTGGTGAATGATGCTAGTCTTGCCTTCTCATCCTTGAGAGATGAGACGAGAGGGACATGCTGGCTGAAAAGATGGCTCATATGTCCCTCTGAATAGGAGCTGTTTTTAGACACCCCCCCCAGCTTGGCATAGCAGGTCACAGCAATGACGTCTTTGTCAATGGCATAATAAGCAGCAGCTCTATCAATCTTTCATAGATGCTTTTTTAAGAAGCCTGTCAGAGCTGGATTGCTGAATGCTCTACTGCTTGTAATGCACATATCCTGTGCTGAATGGAAAGCGCTGCAAGGCGACCGCTTTGTTCGTTCTTGCATGAGGGATGCTTTTAAGGTGTTTGGAGTTGAGGAATTTAGTGTGAAGAAATGAATGAATGGCTCTCTAGATAACAACATTTGTAAGTCTGAAAGGAACTGGAGCAGGATTTTACAATACACAAATTGAATTTGAGAGTCTTCTTGTAATACCATGAGTCACTATGTTTTCATTATACTTTCGAACGTAAGACCCCCGGCTGTCTTATGCAGGTGTGTTTAGCCTACTCATACTAACCCAACAGCTCTCAGCTCCTTCATTCCACACTTTCATCACCCATTCCACCCTTTTCTTTGGAATAAGAAACACTGCTGACTAGCTCTCATTGCTTAATCATGTCCAAATCTACAAAAGCCTTTTTTTTTGTTGTTGTCATGGATATTAGGTTACAGCATGTACTGCTATGCTGCTCAGTCGCCAAATCGAACAGCATCCTTTAAGTAGGTAATGTTTTTTTTTTTCCCCTTCCTTGTCTTAGTGTGGATTAATGCCTGGGGAGTTAAGTAGGTGTGTGTGAGAGAGTGAGCGTGCGCACAAAAGCGCCGGCTTTCATGTAGTCCACATTAGCAGATGGGACGCTTGCGCACTTTTCCAAAATAAACTCTGCCACTGGGCTTTGGTCTCTGTTAGTAGCACTGGCTCTTTCAGATCCTCAGGAAGGATGCAATCTTGCTCAGAAAAAGGCAGAACTGAAATGAAGGATGTTTGTGTTGCTTCCTAGGAGGGGTGTGTAAGCAAGTGATTGCTTCTCTGAATTGTTTTGTTGTTCTCTTGGAGACATGAAATAGCATTAAGATTATTAAGATTTTTATGACTGTAAATATTAGGAGCATCTTTATGATGCCATCATGTATTTATGATTCATATTAACAGACAAATTAGGACATTGAATGTGTCAGTTTAGAGACATTTGTAATTATGACCAGTGCTTCCCTATGATTACTCTTCATGATTACTCCTGCTCTCTCTCTCTCTCTCTCTCTCTCTCTCTCAGGGCCCTCTCCATGGATATAGACACAGACTATGAAAGGCCTAATGTGGAGACTATAAAGTGTGTGGTGGTGGGTGATAACGCTGTGGGCAAAACCCGCCTTATTTGTGCTCGTGCCTGCAATGCCACCCTCACGCAGTACCAGCTGCTCGCCACCCACGTGCCAACCGTGTGGGCCATCGACCAGTACCGTGTGTGCCAAGAGGTAGGTAGACCTGTGGTGTCTGCACAACATATTGGAATGTATACAAATATAATAAGGCTGTATAGTTGCGTCTCTAAGGGAAACAGTGCTACATAAAGTGGGTGGCTTCCACCTGTATGAATTACATTGACAAAAATAATGAAGTGAAGTGTGGCCAAGTACGGTGACCCATACTCGGAATTTGTGCTCTGCATTTAACCCATCCAAGTGCGCACACAGTAGTGAACACATACACACCCGGAGCAGTGAGCAGCCTTTTTTGCTGCGGCGACCGGGGAGCAGTTGGGGATTCGGTGCCTTGCTCAATCTCATCTCAGTCATGGTATTGAGGGTGGAGGAGAGCGCTGGTCATTCACTCCCCCCACCTACAATGCCTGCCGGGCTGAGACTCGAACCCACGACCTTCAGGTTCACCTTCGGGTTACAAGTCCGACTCGCTAACCATTAGGCCACGACTGCCCCCTTTCTTACAGAATCCTTAACTATAGCAGACACTTATTTCTTCTTCTTTCTCTTTGTCTGATTTTCTTTTTCTGCTTTCCTCTTCATCATGGTCTTCTTTATTTTTCCTTTTTCTTTTATGTTTCTTCTTTGTCTTTTTTTCGTATTCATTTTCCTTCATTTTATTCGTATTACTAATGTGTTAAAGTACATATTCAGCTAAATCAGTAAACCACTATAAGTTTAGGAGTTTGGTGACTGTTATGATTATTTTATCATTGTACCAGATAGAAGACAAAGCAAGTCAATGTTCTTCTTAAGGCCATACCACAAAATATAAAGAGCCATAAACCAAATACCTATTGCTAAATACCAATATTATGAAAATCGTATGTCGCACTTATTCTGCATTAAGTCTCTGATATAATCCTAAAAATGCAACAGTCACATATGCTTGAGCCAACTAACCAAAATGCATATTAACATGAATACATAAGGACATAATTGTCTCCTACCCCAAGGTGTTGGAAAGATCTAGAGATGTGGTGGATGAAGTCAGCGTGTCTCTCAGGCTGTGGGACACATTCGGAGACCATCACAAAGACAGACGTTTTGCTTATGGCAGGTCAGTAAAACCACACCCCATTATTTTACACACAAGCCTATTTACTCTCTACACAACATTTCCACTTGACCTCTCACAATTCCATCCACAGACTCACCTTATCTTATACTCTGATTTCCACTCATCTTCCTTAACCAAACGGTACTTGTAGGCTTGCAGTGATTTAGATACTGACATAATCCTGCTGGTTGGCCTGGTAATGCACCATAATTGGGCTGTGTGGGGGCTCTTATTAAAGGATCTGTAGATCGGTATTGATATTTTGGCTCAGGGGCTTTTAGCGTAGGATCTCCGAGGGAAGCTGAGCCAAAGGGAGAAGGTAGGGCGGTAGGGTTTAGGGTATGAACCAAAAACAATTGTCTTTTGTCTCTCAGTATGTATTTTCTCATTACAAGGAAACACGTCAGTTATTTGCCATGGTAACAGATGTTGTAGATAAAGATTTGCATAGCTGTAGAATTCATTTAATTATTACACTCATCAAAGCTGTGAGATTCTGTGTGATTTGTTTGTTTGTCTGCAAAAACACAATGTGCATACCTCATTGCTTTTCCAGTGCATGTGTATATGCGTATGTGTTGGTCAGACATGTCCAAAGTGCAAGCATACTATTCTGGTTCTGATAAGTGCCATTGCCAGCTCAGCTGTTCTGCCTGGGCAGGGTTTTGTGTGTCGGACATGCTGTTAATGTCTCTGTCCTGTTGTGGAAACACAGCACCAAATCATCAACCAACATGCACCCGCCTTGGCCAGCGGCCAGTATTTCTCACTGCTCTGCATTTGAGATTCAAATCAATGAGAGAGAAATTCCTAGAAGGACTCCACTGGTGGGTGTTATATTGGGTAAACAATTCTGTTTAACCATCAAATATATGATGAGACTGATAATACCCCGGTGCTGCTGCTTACCTGGCTAAGGGCCAGGGTACTTCCTCAGAAAGGGTAACTTAATGTGGAAAGTGTTGTCACTCACAAGTTTTGCATAACAGCCCATACCTTTAAGCACACCACTGTAAAACATCACTCCTAAAACCAACCTAAATGTTTGACAAGTTACAGCCTATAGAGCAACAGTTCCGGTAATAAAATCACTGAATCTATATACATAACATAGCTGGGTAAGTGCAGAGGCAGTGATCTGGGATGGCACAAGTTAACACACATGCCTCTGTGTTTTGTTTTTAAAGCACAAAAAATTATTAATTACTGTTACTGGTAAATTAATTCTGTGGCCATATATGTTTGTTTGTTCAGGGTTTTGTCTGAACAGTGTTTTCCTTAGTTCACGCATACACTTGGTATGAATGTCATTCGCACACTGTTTCTCTCATCTGTGGATGTGTGTGAATCTTGACCACTGCAGTTAGTCGACACCTCAGAACTTTTGCATGTGCATGTAAATATGGATTAAAAAAGCAGCCTTAGCTTCATAATGAGCTTTGACTGAGTTCTAATTGGAATTCCTATCAGCAAGTGAGTGTAAATGCCATGCAGTGATTTAATCACGTAATTTTGAATGGGGCAATTTCATTTAAATACAATTGCGGGCAGGCCCTATTGTTCAGTCGTGCCGAGCCTGAATTAAATAATAAAATAATAATGAAAGATTTATATACTTATGTTTATGTCTTACATGATGAAGCCACAAAATAGACCATGACTGGAAAAATTGAATAAAGTGGAATGTTTTCCTTGATGCCTGGCAGCATGCACACAACTGTTTGTGAATACCTCATTAATTTATGTCTCCGGGAAGAATAGGGAAGCCCCTGTAAAAAATCTGGGATAATTAAAGCCTAGCATGAAATTATTATTTGCACAAACGCTCCATGTGTATTTTTGCCTGCCATACTGTCATTAATATTCATGATTATTATCCACCTTTTCTTTGTTCAAACATTGAGTCACAACAAAATGAGCCCAAACACAGTGCTTTAAGTATGTATAAAGGTAATGTCTGTCTGATATTTCACATCTGAGTAAAAAAAAAAACAATGCATGTTTTTACAAAATCTCAATAGTGCACTTTTTTTTAGGTCTGATGTGGTGGTGCTCTGCTTCTCCTTGGCTAACCCGAACTCCCTCCGCCACGTCCGTACCATGTGGTACCCCGAGATTAAGCACTTCTGTCCCCGCACTCCCATCATCCTGGTGGGCTGTCAGCTGGACCTCCGTTATGCCGACTTGGACGCAGTGAACCGAGCCCGTAGGCCCCTGGCCAAGTACGACCCAAATCCTTTTTCCTTGAAATATCTTCTCAACCTTTGTTTTGCTTGAGTTTGAATTTAAATTGCTTATCACTTTTTTCCTCTCAGACCCATAAAACCCACTGACATCCTTCCACCAGAACGAGGCCATGAGGTGGCTAAAGAATTAGGTGTGCCCTACTACGAGACCAGCATTGTCGCCCAGTTTGGGGTCAAGGATGTCTTTGATAATGCCATCCGTGCAGCACTGATTTCTCGTCGTCACCTCCAATTCTGGAAGTCCCATTTAAAGAAGGTCCAGAGACCTCTTCTTCAGGCCCCCTTTTTGCCTCCCAGGCCCCCACGGCCTGTAGTAGGGATCCCCGACCCACCTCCCATGGATGGAGAAGGCCCAGACTCTCTCTTCTGCCAGCCCTTATGCGCAGATGTCCTGTTCCTTCTCCAAGGTGGTGCCACTCATGTTTTTGCTCATAAAGTCTACCTAGCCACTTCCTGTTCCAAGTTCTATGACCTGTTCACCATGGACCTAGGATCTACAGAGGAGGACAAGGATGGAGATGAGACTCTGGAGGGTGGTGAGGAGGAGGAGCAAAGTCGAAGAGGAGCCAAAGAGCAGGCAGGACGTGCCAAGAGCCTTGACATTGATAAAGATGGTGATGGGGGGACCAAGGGTAGCAGGAGACTACTTTTGCTGGAGCAGGGCTCAATGAGGACTTCCCAAAGTGATAATGCCCTCCCAGCCAGGGGCCATTACCCTGCGGGGTCCCTGGGGACTGGCCGCCCACTTTCAGGATGGGGCCGGGGGTTCCTCGGTGTGTATCTGGAAAGGGTGGATGACCCAGTAACAGGACGACCAAGACTCATGACAGTTGTGTCCATGGATGAACTCATTCAGGAGGCACCTTTCAGGGTAAGTAACCAAAAGACAATATCATCTACATGGTGTGTGCTCTGAGATGTAAAATTTAGATTTCTGGGCATATTCAGCTCTAATGTCCACTCCTATGGACAGTCAATTTAAGGCTGTTATTAGGAAAATATAAGCTATAATTCACCTCCAATTCACCTGAGGCCATTACTGTAATTTAACATGTATCATTATCCTGATTTCTGCTGCTGTATAAACTATTTACTATTCTCAATGTCTCTGATATATCTTTATAAATTGATATTTATTAAAAATTCCAAATCAGGTAAAAAAAGAAATGTGCCAGACTTCCAACGTATGCCTAGGCTTTTTTAAAACTTTTTTTTTTTTTTAAATTGAAGACAGTCAAGAAAATTAATATTTTCTTGTTGTATAGCTATATTTGGTTCTAAACTTGTATTGTCTCTAATTTTAGTCATTAACAATTTTAGAGCTGAGTGTTCATGTTTGTTTATAAACAAATGGGAAGATTTTTTATTTTAGATATAGTGTTTTATCCTTATCCTCTTGGTAGTCCTACACAAAGACAATCCATTCATTTTTAATATACATGATATGTAGAAAAAGTGAAAATTCATATGCAATTTTAAGCAATAGAAAACCATCAAAGATTTGCATATGTTGTTTAAATAATTTATGCATGAAAGTGTTAATACAGTGGTGTTTGTAAGAGGAAATGTGTATATCTAGAACTGCTGAAATTTGCCTCTCATTTGCTCAGGCCGTGCTGCAGTACCTGTATACAGGTCACCTAGATGAAGGCCGGAGTGACCTGATGCAGGTGGCCACCATTGCTGAGCTTCTGGAGGTTTTTGATCTGCGCATGATGGTGGCCAACGTTCTGAACCGTGAGAGCTTCATGAACCAGGAAATCACAAAAGCCTTCCATGTGCGTCGGGCCAACCGAATCAAAGAGTGCCTGAGCAAAGGCACCTTTGCTGGTAGGCACCTGATGTTTGGCTTCCTCTCCAGCCTCATATTTTGTCACAAATATTATTTTCTACTTAAATCAGTTTGCCTGTTACTGTAGATGTTCTTGCCAGTGAAGGTAAGTATGTTGTTATTTTGTCATGTAACATCTTCTACTAGTCTGCGGTCATGAACCACTTGTAGAATCATTTCATATATAAATGTGACTAATGAGTTCACTTGTCGAACTTGCAGTTCTATTTTGATTCCTATATTAGTTGAATTTGAATAGAATTGCTCACAATGTCTTCTGGTGATGTATTTTTACTCCTTTATATTATTATTTTATATTTATTTTGCGAAGTAGAATATTATTTTCATATTTGTCAGTGAGTCCGTCTGATCCATTGTGTGACCTGTGAGTATGTGTGATGTTATTTATGTGCTAAGTGTTATTTGTGTATTATTTGTGTCAGTCATGTCTTGTAATTATATGTGTGTCTTTGTTTAATGTCATTAATGACGATTAACCATCTTCCTCTATATCACTCTGTCACTAATTTGCTTCTCTGTTTGACCAGTGCCATCATTAATCTCTCCTAACTGTCTGCTTTAGATGCTTTCCTTCTTTTCACGCTTGCCGTGTGAACGTTATCAGTGGTGACTGGTGCAAAATTATATTTGGAGGGGCACCAAAAAGCAGGGGCACAAAGGATAGCTGTAATGTTTAATTTAGGTGTGAATTTGTGACTTGTTAAAAATGACTAATCGCCATGCAACCTCCTCACTAGATATTAATCATCTTAATATTGATTAATGGAAAGATATATTAATGGCAAAGATCCTTTTGTTCAAGGACCTGGATGCACACTTAATATATTGTTCAGTCACTACATTATTTGACATAACTCTTCCAAATAAATTGTTTATCCTTAATATTGCTGATAACATGAATTAATTCCTTATAATTTAATACTTAGCTAACAGTTATTTTTTTCATACTGAAGTTCTATACTATTAACTTGAAATAATGACATGGAGCGCTGACATTTGCATGACATGATATTGATATTTGCCTGTGTCTGTTTGCAAAACTGCTTAATATACGTCTGTTTAGCTTAGGAAAAATACACTGCACAGATTTCCAGAGATTAAAATGACATCATTAAAATGCAACTCACAGACATTTATTTTCATATCTAGCCCCAACTGCCAGGCCCCTCCTCACTATTTTCGGTCTTCTTATTAGCCCTGTGTATCTGTCTATTTATTATTTGTTTGTCTGTCTATTTGTCTCTCTGTCTGTCTCTCTGTGTTTGTTTGTCTTCCCCCTCTGTAGCCCCGACTCTGTGACACACGCCAAGATGTGTGCTCTTTTCCGAATGGTTTTAGATGTGGTGTTCCAATTGGACGACGGCTACCTACCTGCCCACAAGCCTCTGCTCATCTCCAGCTGCGACTGGATGGCGGCCATGTTCCGTGGATCTTTCATGGAGAGCTACATTGAGGAGGTAAACTGAGATTTTCATGTCTGGCTATAGATTTGGTGTGTATTGGTGCATAACCCGATCAGAAGCATTAAAATGTACACATTTTCTTCAATGAATCTGATGTACATTGGTTAAAGGTCACACTGAGACTCCATCCTTTACTTTCCCCAACATTTCAGTGACTTCAGTGACTGTCCCTTAAAGCCACTGCTTATGCAAGGCTGCCTGATACTAAATCACAATTCTCAAGGGCTTTATAAGATCCTTAACAGTAACTGGCACAGGTAGTTGAAATTAGGCTACCACCATGGCAACCTGACCCACATTGCAACGCCAGCAGCAAGAAACCATCACATCTATATAGATGAGCGATGCATCCTGCTGGACATGGCACCCCCTCAAGAGGAGTATTTGGGCAAATTGACCCAAAAAGACTGAAAAAGACGAGGTCACGGGACAGTAGGAGCATGTGTACACACTGAAATGCTTGCTGAGATGTCGGCTTTGTGTCTGTGTGTTGGAAAATCTCTTGGAGGGAAAGAAATTAGAGGCGTCTGGGTCTTGTCTCGACTTGCCTACTTTGAAGCTCCCAAAACACTGCTGAGAGAGATTTCACTATTATTAACACATCGACTGCATTGTCTCCTTTTTGTGGTTTTTTTTTTTTTTTCTTTTTTTTTTAAGGCTGTGTCACTGTTGAGCTATAGCTTCTGAAAGTGACTAATAGCAGACCAATTCAGCAGACGCTCCGGAGATGCTTTTAAATCTTGTTGCATGGATTTAGTTTAAATCTTATCTGTAGCATGTGGCCAGGTGGTTTTGGGACGCACACTTGACCCTGTTTCCATTAGGGAAGGCTTTAAGAGTAGGAATCATTCAGTCTCCTTCATGGAATGATGGAGTGCTTCAGTCAGGTGTCCATGTTGTGGTGAAGTTCAGAAGTCTGCACCGTGTCCAAAGTAAATGGAAGGGTGCTGCATTTAAAGAAGAAACTGTAGGAGCATGTCAGAATCACACACAGTGGAAAGAACAAACTCCCTCAGATAGAATAAGGGCAAAACCTTGAGAGGAACCAGATTTGAAGCAGAACCCATCCTCTTCTGTGTGGCACTGGATAGAGATATTTTAATCATTATAGTAAATAGACATATAGTGAAAAGACAAAGTACAAAATACTTTGGAAATGTTCAGAATATTAAGTGAGTATATTCTGGGGGAAAAAACAAAATGTCCTTCTCATTGATACAGATTGGATAAATATAACTGGCAAGCAGATTTTATTTTTGTAAAAGTCAAGTATTGTGTCAAGTATTCTCTCATGAAAACTTTGCTGAATAAACAAGGCACAGTATGAAGAGGACCTCAGACTCAGGCTTCTGTGTCTCCGTCATATGTTCATATCTTTGTTTGGTGCATAGGTTGCAGTGGCAGGAAGTCTGTGTGCTCTGGTGTTTCCTGGCCTGAAAGTACACTTCACTTCCTATAGCTATAGTGCACATTGCTTTAGTTCATTATTAATCATCATAGTTATCATATTTCCTGTATTGACCTGAATAACTTGTATAATTAGCTTTTATATAGAACTAAATTACGTGACTCTTATATATTCTGGGTTAAAATTCCCCTATTCACAACATTTGTTTTTCATGGACAGTTAGCTGTCATCTCAAATCCTGGACGGATAAACTCCTCATGGGCCGGGCTCCAGGACTGTCCTGACCCGAGAGAGCCAATGAAGGAACTCGAGGTATCCTGGCGCATTGAACAGCAACAGTATAAGAAGACTTTGTATAGTGTTACAGGCATTACAGGGAGCTAAACTTACAGCCAGACCAGGAACTGATGCAAGAAATTAGATGCTGGCCACTTCTGTATTCTGACAGCATTTGCTGAGAGGACATATAAAGAGCAATGCAGGGTGGTAGAGAACAAAATAGCCGTCCTGGGCCTTATGGCACATCTTCAGTCAGTGGATGCATTTAAATAAGATTAAATATTAAATACATATATTAGCTCCAGTCATTACCAGGATATTAGTTTTCAGGAAGCATTTAATCTTTGTGAGTCGGCATTTAGTTTTCATGCTTAAAAATGAATGACCTACTTAATTTACAGGTATCGCAGTAAAACACATTAACAAACACAATCCTGCTCTGAAAAAGGCATGGAATGATCAGGGAAGCTGCCTTATGATAAAACTGACCTTTTAACTCCCTTATTCTTAAAGGTAATTTCATTGTAGCCATTTCATTACAAGATTCAGATGCAAATGTTTTACCTACATAATATTAATTATAAAAGCAGATACCTTGAGTCTGTCTGTTACATCTGTTACCTAAATACCCTGAACACAAATTTTGGAAGTAGGGCATTTACAAAATGACAGGATACAAAACAACTTCAATTTTTTTTAATCTATTATCTTGACGTTTTGTACTGGTTCCTCTATTCATGTAAACTATTCATGAGGCAGCATGCAGCAATGTAAATGTCATTCCTATGCCTTTAAACTCTCCTTTAAACATTAAGCCTGCACAATTCATAGTGTTCTGCAGGGCTCTTTCTGACACGTCAATATTCTCGCCAGTACACACTTTTTGAGCTCTCCACTTGGCCTTACAGACAGGCCTATTGCACCACTATGGGGTAAGCTGTACCCTAGCAAACAACAGTGACCCAAAACCAGACGTAAACAGTGAGCACAGCATTCGTTTGAGGCTCTCTCTGGCACAAGCCAGCATGACAACTGACTGTAGTGAACTCGACACTATTTATAGAATGAGCTGCAATAGATCTGGGCCATTGTGTCAAGCAGAGCACAGTGTTCTGTATAAGCAGACACAATGCCACTCGGTGGCCTTAAGAACCACAACGGTTTAGGAGCATCCTTTAGTTCACCCGTAGTCACCAATGAATAGTACTCATAAAAGTAGTCCCTAAATAGAACTGAAAAACATTTAAGTAGTTCTGTGACACAGTTTCTGCACGAGTGCAGCTGTGTTGGACAACAAGTGTCTTTCTCACTGAACTGAGCTATATTTAACAACCCCAAAACCCCTCAGACACATCCATGCCACTTCTCTAATTTTACACTTTTTATACCACACTCGTGTTTCTTTTTTGCATTCGTGGAAACAAGACTGGAGGCTGCGAAAGCCAGAGGGGAAAAAATCTCTAAAGGCAGGCAATATTTTAGACAATGGTTAGGATTTGGTGTATAATGAAGTGTGCTGATATTTTAGCACTTGCAGCCGCCATAAACTTCAAGAAGCACAGTTATCTGTTTGAACCCTTGAGCGTGCACGTCTCTTTCCATTGGTTGCACTGTGTGTGACTGGTTGCTCTGTGAAAGTATGGCCGACAGTCAGGCATCAAAACGCTTCTCGGCAACAGCACTCATGACAGAAGAGTTGATTAGTGAGAGAGTCAGAGGAAGCTTGAAAGCTCAACAGTGAAAATGTGTCAGATGAAGTGAAAGGAAAGATGGTGAACAGGAAGACTGGGTGCATGATGTAGACTGTGGGTTATGACAGTCTGTCCCACCTTTTATATTTTTCTCTCTGACCCTTTTTACAGTTACTTGTTAAATACTTAATTGCCATTTCACTGTAAAATGTTTAAACAAGATTTGTAATACTTTCTAAGTCAATGTAAATCAGCATACAGTTAGGTCCGGAAGTATTTGGACAATGACAGAGTTTTTGTTATTATTATTATTATTTTCATTATTATTCCTGTGAGAAGAAAGTGACTGTGACTGACATCACAGGGGCACATTGCTAGCGCAGTTAGACAGTTTCAGTGATTTCAAATGTAAGTAACAATGTCATATTAGTGAGAAATCCAGCATAGACATATCGAAGACAGAAAACGTTGGACTCAAAGTTCCAGAATGCAGTACAACACAGTTGTGCTGTGTTATGGCAGAGACTCAGCTCAGCTAGTTAGGGAGATGACAATGGCACTGATGGTGAAAATAGCTTGAAAGTTGAAGCTTTTGAACATGATCTGTTTGAGCAGAGTGTATAGATGTGGAGGAGAGAGTCCTGGACAGAATAAAGGACTGAAGTGCTGCTCAATCTTATTAAAAACATCCAGATCATTGTGTTGAATCTTTGACTGGATACTACCTCCTGTGTTACCACTGCACATCTTAACTCTTTGCCCTTTAGTTGTAATTAGAGGCCACAGTCAGGCTGACATTCTGCTAATTGGTTCTTAGTCAAGAAGATGTGGGGCACCCCTGAGGCTTCAGAAGGACCCCTGGGCAATTCTGGTCTTGTCTAATGCCCCCCCCCTTGCCTTCTTTGACTTTCAGTCATCTGGCATGTCTTCTGTCTCCACTATGCATGACTATGCATTCTTTCTGCAATATTTCAATAGAATATGAGTCAAATATCATCACTGAATCATGTCCAGTCATAGTTTCGGTGCTAAGGACTTGGATTCAGGCCAGTTCCAGAGTCTTCATGGTGCCAGGAGAAGTGAGGGATTCTGTTCCGCAGACTGATGTGAAACTTCTGGCCCTTAAGAAGAGGCACATCCAGAGGCAATTAAACTCTCTTCATCTTGTGTTAATTCACAGAGGTGCCAATGCCAGCATGGGGGAAAGTGACAGCATGAAGAGAAGACTGCCATGGTTGGATCTGGCACAGTCT
The DNA here is from genome assembly GCA_037576675.1 of Pangasius sanitwongsei. NCBI lineage: Eukaryota > Metazoa > Chordata > Actinopteri > Siluriformes > Pangasiidae > Pangasius > Pangasius sanitwongsei. Next base: position 9,810,448 of record CM075026.1, read on the forward strand.
TGATGTCTACTAAAAGCTGCCTCTTGATTTGCTAGAGTTAAATATGCATGCCATTGTTTGTAGTTCCTTCCAAGTACAAATCAAGAGCACAATGAAAAGTCTTCCTCTCTTAAATTCTTGAGCTTTTGAGCAAGAAATGGTGAAAGAATTTCAGTAGACGTGTTTACAGGTGGTTGGGGGAGTGATTTGAGATTTCGAAGGTGGTGTTGCAAAATGGGGACACTCTGTAGAGTCCTTCACTCCTATCTGACAAAACTGTTGTGTCTGTAGGCTGTCTTTTTGGCTTTGTTTTATGCAGAGGTCATGTCTCCAATGGCGTCAAGCCTACAGAATTATTTGCCCAGAGCTTTGAATCAGGAATGGCAACAGTTTCATGCTGTGCCGTTGAAGGATGAAAGACCCCTCGCAGAGGCCACTGGCCCTCTCTTTCACTGTATGCCCTAATCTGTCACATATGTCCACCCTCATTGTCTCTTGACCACTTGTCCTCCCAATTCATATTTGGTAGTCAGCATGAAGCCCTCTCTTATGGGTGTGTGCCAGGACCAAGCAGGTGTCAACAGAGAGAAATGAAAAGCAGATTGCTTCACTACTGGATCAGTCTGCCCCTTGAGTTTCCATATGCTGGAGTTGAGCTATGAATAAACATCCACAGATTTCCACAGATTCCTTTCATATTTTCACAGTATGGGCAGCTGTTGATAACATGTTTATTTTATTTAGTTATTTTTCTTTCTCCATGTTTACATCTTTCTTCAGGTGTCCATACCCAACACCAGTACTGCCTGTATGAGAGCTGTGCTGGAGTATCTGTACTGTGGCTTGCTCACGCCCTGCCCTGAGTTGGAGCCGATTGACCTCATAATACTTGCCAACCGTCTCTGCCTACCCCGCCTTGTGGCTCTTACAGGTAGACTTATTTCTGCATTCTGAAAATGATTACAATTACCCATTCAAGAATATAACAAACTACAGATTGTACTCATCTAGCAGTTAGTCAAGTGGCAAACTCAGCCTGTTATTTCAAATACTGTTTGGACAACATAAGATTTTGGGACAAAGGTCTGTTAAGCAAGGTTCCCAGAGGACATCTGTCCTAATTATGATCCATTATCATCTATATAAATCAGAGATGGGAGTGCCTTCCATATGCATGGTTGTCACACAAAACAAAATCCATGCATAAATACATACACTGCATAAACCTCATTTTAATACAAACTGATTGTTTTGACCGTTATTCTAAGTGCATGTGGCTGCGCAGGTTTTGTGCAAGTATGTAGGTTATACCTGGGCTAGGAACTCATTAACTTTGGTAAAGCCCCAGAAGCATCTCTTCTCTCACAGGTCCTTTGAAATGTCATCTCTGCCAATATTTGGTTTCATTTTGGTTTTGGCACAAAACTTCTTTCCCCACAGGATATAAAGGAATTTTTACCTACATGTCAATTCAAATGGGATATATATATATATATATATTACCTGGGGTTATTTCTATTGGTCATTTTTAGAAGGTAAAATAGGGTGTAATTTTTCCAGACATATACACACAGTCCGAAAAAAAAAAAAAAAATCCCGGGAAGACTCTGGTAATAATTACATTACCCAACCTCTCCATGTAAACGAATCCAATCAGAATAGGGCTTAAATAGGCAAAAGTTTACCATTCCAAGACAAAAAAATGTATTAACAATGGTATTGTGGTATGTTGTTATCCACAGAGCAGCATGCGGTTGAAGAGCTCTTGCAGTGGGCAGTAAAAGGAGCAGATATTGACGGACAGGTGCTGGCTTACCTAGAAACGGCTCAGGTAATCCTTATTTAGGTCTGTGGCAAAACAGACCATTTTCAGAGTAAATGGGCCTATTATTCTGTTTAGCACACTGATTTGAATACTGAAGTAGCCAGGTAACAAAAGGAACACATTAATCCCCCAAATTAACATTTATTCATAGCTCACTCTAATTCCAGTTCAAAGGATGATCAGTCATTTTCAAATGAGCCCCATTGTTATAAATCACTGTTTGATGCCTTGTGCCAACTCCACTTCGTCTCCCTTTCTGTGTATCTTCTGTAGTTCCACAATGCCAAACAGCTGTCTGCCTGGTGCCTCCATCACATTTGCACCAACTACAACAGCGTGTGTCGCAAGTTCCCCAAAGACATGAAGACCATGTCTCCAGGTATAGACCTAATACCTGCCATATGTCACTGCTGACGTAATTGCTGACCTATTCATTGATCATATTTGTCCAAATCTCTCAACAATTCATTTCATTCCCTTGTCTTCTCCAGAAAATCAGAAGCACTTTGAGAAGCAGCGCTGGCCCCCCGTCTGGTTCCTCAAGGAGGAAGACCGCTACAACCGCTCAAAGAAGGAGCGTGAGCGTGAGGAAGAAATCCTGCGCAAGCAGCACACCAAGCGTGGCTGGTGCTTCTGGAGACACCCGTCCTCCTCTGCACCCCACATCTCCTGAGGGGGCATCCTTATCTGGCAAACCACTACCACCCACACCCAAACCACTCACCCTGTCTCGGCCTCAAGACACACAGCTGAGCCTGGGAAGACCTGTGTCTGTGTCCAATGTGTGCGTCCTGGCTGATGGACATTTGTCTGGGGCCACTTCACTCCAATTCTTCTGCCTTCCCTCATCAAGCCAGGTTTAATGCCAAGCCTGAGGCAAAAAGCTGTTGCCCATAAAAGAGTTCTTAGCTCATCAACTGAAGGGGAGAATTTCTCACTCTGTCTTGTGTGTTTCACTGTGTTAATTCAGCAAGTTTGGAGGCCTCAAAGGGACACCACATAGGGAATGTTTTCATGGCAGTGATCTGCCTTTACCTTTTAAGACTGTTATTCTTGTGCTACGACTACGAACCCACGCATCCTCACTCACCCCCTCAGTACCAAGCCTAGGCGCTGGCGCCCGAGCATGCATAGAGCATGGTGCTGTTGTGATGAGCTTCTCCTGTGAATCTTATTTCTGGGGAAAATATCCAACATATACGAGCTACAAATACCTTGCACCTAGCACCTAAAACAGCGTCAGGGATTTGTTATTCTGTAAACCGCAAAGGTAAATCCAGCTGAACTGTGGTACATGCTTTTTGCCTCAGTAATGAATAACTTTTGCCTGTTCTCTCGGTAAGAGAAAAAATTGCTTTGGATCTTCCGTAGCCCCCTTCTAGCTCTTTATGCTAATTATTTGGAAAAATAGTTTTCCAGTTTTCCACTGAGGCACTACTGGGGGGAAACTCCACTCAAGGGGCCCTCATTTATCAACATTGCTTACTAACAAATCTGTGCAGATATAGTGTTTACGAAATTTTCAGCATAAAATGTGGGATTTATCAAAACGAACATTTGCTCAGGTTTTTGTGTGTAGTTTTGCATGGAGGTGCAAAACTAATACTGATAAATTTGTGGCATCAGTTGCGGCCTAAATTGGAGACACACCTGTTCTACCTGTTCATGTTCAAGTTCTTTCAACCAGGATTTTTACCTACAGGCAAATTTCAGAGAGAAATGGGGATATAGCAGGTATTTCCCCAAACACCACAAACAGAAATATTAAACAGCACAGCTTAATTAGTCTCCACTTTATTGATTAAAATCTTGACCTCAGAAAGAAGTTTCTTTCCAAAGCTGAGATTTTGATTTACTAGTTTGTTCGTGAAAGTTGTAGTACCCCTTGAAGCAAGGCTTACATACTATATATGGTTAATTGTGGGTGTGTCTGTAGTTAACAGAGCAGTGAAATGCACATGCACTGCAGCTATGAACAATTGATACTTAATAAGCTTTATAGTGCACACTTGTGCAAATGATATGCATACTCACTGTTGACAAATCCCAATTTTACTGTGCAGATGAAACTGTTCAGAAGCTTTTCTACGCAATGTTGACACATGAGGGCCAAGAATTTTTATTGCTACCACTTAAAGTTGATTATGGGCAGAAACAAAACAATAAATAAACATGGCGCGATGCTCCGCTCATTAACCCACGAAGGCTCTAGTAAAGCACCAAAGAGACGATTCTGGTGTGAGGAAAAACATAACACTGAGGTCTTACTTTAGGGCTATTCCTACCACTGCCATGGGAGTATTACCATTCTGTAAAGTCAGTTAGATTAGGCTTTTGTTCTGACCACTAGGAAGTTTTATAATTTACTTGCATTTACTTCTCCAAGCCACTAGAGGCAGTGTTGTTTCTTCAGTTGTATAATGCTTTAGACCAAGGAAATTAATCCAGAATTCTTGCCTTTTTTGTGGTTTCCCACCTTTATATGAGAGTAACTTTTCAAGATTTTTGTCCCGGAGCAACATAACCAAAAATAAGGTTGCCATGTTTTTCCTTTCTCCTCTTTGCTAAGAACTAAATTAACTTCCCTCAGTCTAACCTGCTCTGTTCTACCTCTGCAGACAGAAAGAAGTTTGGGATTCAGTCAGTGTGGTGTCTTTTTTTATTATTATTATTATTATTATTATTATTATTATTATTTGCAAATATAAGACCACAGAGCTATACCTTCACTTTCCAGTTCATGCAGTGAAAATGGTGCTTGGAAATACTAAATATCACAGTGATAGTATTCTTTTCTCACAGTGGTTATTTTTCTCTTGCTTATGTAATTAATTACTGTGTGTGACAATCCCAAACAAAAAAAATGTATTAACGATTTAGGAAAGCAAAGGTGTTGGCTAAAAGATTGTTTCCTTTTTCTTTTTTTTTTTTTTCCAAAAAGCTTTATGACTTTCATTTGAAAGGCTTGTAGCAAAATGGAAGATGGGCTTTGTGGTATTACTGATCTACTCTACTGATGTGGTATTAATGTGGCAACATAGCACAGCTCAGTATTTATAACCTCTCCTCTTTTGTCCCTACATCAAGTATCAAGTATTTCTCGAACACATTGTGCTGTTTAGTATCTGGTGATCCTTATTGTCCTGTGCCTGTTACGTTATCAAAACTGAGTACACGGTAGACATCGATGTTATGTAGGTATTTGTTTGCTTGGGCTGTGCTGAAGAAGGCGCTATATTCTGAAAGCTCAGTTTCACGTGAGTGCTATTTTTGTAAATGTTAAAACAGAAAAAATGTTAAACTTTTTTTGTAGCACCTTCCGCTATTTCTGGCTTTCAGATTTTTCACCTCCATGAGGCAGCACCCAGGTGCTGGTCGTAGCTAGCTGGAGACATATGATGTGGAAAGACTTTTTCTCACTAGAGACATGCTAGAATAATCAACAGCTACTGAAATAGATATGCGAGAGAATCTCAACGGGCCCATGTGTGAATGAAGCTGATCTTTGGAAGGAAGGAAACAGCAAAAGACTTTAACACAAGGAGGGGCCCTTTGTGCTAGATCTTAGAAAAGCTACGACATTTTGGATCATTAAAAATAGCAGTTGGTGATCTAAACTTAACCTGTGTTCCGCAAAATAATATGCCAGTTAATACACCAGTTTACAATTGCTCTGCTAAATAACTGTCTCAGTACTAAGCACTTCAATAGCAACCTATGTTAAAACAACTATAAAATAGTTCTCGTAAACAAATCAGTAGTGTTTACCTCTTATACAGTGTATTTCTCTTCTTGAAGATGGAACGTGTTGCCTTGGTGATTTTGGGCACCTTTTTTCCGTCCCATACACATTTTCTGTCTAGATCTGTCGTGCATGATTGACTGTTCCAAAACTCCAGCATTTAAAAGACATTACATTTTGTAGCATGGTAAATTTTCTTCCATAACAAGGTGGACGTTTTTAGCTCCATGCAGTTTGCGTTCAGTGTTTGTTGGTGAAGGCAATGATGTCTTTGTATATTACCTGTGTGCTTTATTGTTATTGCCTTTGCTAAGTTTAGGCTTTAAGAACAGATGGGGTGGATGCTGTGTTTCTGTAGTTCTGGGACAGTTTTGTGGATTTTGTATGAGTATTATTAGAAACGTTATTTAGGCTTGGGTAACATTTTTGAGACTTTTTTCAACAGCGCTAACAATTGATAAGCCCTTATTAACAGTGTAACAGCCTATGCACTTTAGCCTAAATTGTGAAAAACAAACTTATTTTCCTGGTTTTATAGTGATTGCCTTGAATTTTACATTGTAACATGGTAAGTGATGCACGTTTACAGGAAATGTGCATGAAGAATGGTCTCTTGGACATGATTGCATGCAGTCATGCGTACATTTGTATTAAGAATCAGGTGTGCACTTTGTCATTAGTCTGTTCTCCTATATGAGCCCATATACAAATGTGTGTTACATTTAGGGGAAACTCTAATGACCATTTTATATACAGTTTTTAACTGGTTTATCATGTCCTTGCTCAAAAAAAAAAAAAAAAACCTTCACCATTTTCCCCCCAGAGGTTGCAATAGTAATGCTCCATAGGGCTCAGTGTTGTTGTATCCTGGCATTACCTGTGCCTTTGATTTTTTTTTTTTTTTTTTTTTTTTTTTAAGAAAAAAAATCATGTTGCCTTTCTGAAGAGGGCCTCTTACTAATGCCTTTAGATGTTGAATAATTGTAAAGAAAACCATGTGTGCACACACAGGCACTTAGCCAGGCAGCTGACCACCGCATTCCTCCTCTTACTGTCGGTGCCTGTGGACGTTATGTAGCACAGCTTGCTGTTCTCTAACCTGTCTTTATGCTGCATCCTTTTCATTGCTTTTCTTGTATGAAATATTTCCAGCTCTCTTTGTTTTGCTGAACTGAGTGGAAATAAATGCTTTGGGTTAGACGTGATCATGCTGGTACGGCTACAGGAGAGCACGTACAGCCTACAGCGTAGTAGTTGGACTCTCATGCCCTCTACAGAAGCAAATGAGAACTATTGAATGCAGCTTATTATGCAGCGCACATTTTATGGTGTGATGGAAAGATTTTGCATTATTGGGAAGCCAAGGGCTGCACATGCTTCTTCCAGCACTGCTGTTTCCTTTCTGATTCAGCATCCCCTCTCCAAATTGTTCACTATTTTTTCTTCCAAATATGGTTTCCTCCTTTTCTGTACCTCACACTTTGTATACGTACCTCTTCTTCATAATTATGATGATTTTGATTAATTGCAGAATTTGATCTTTGGGTAAAACCCACTCCTGTATTTTCCATGCAGTGAATTCATAAGACGTTAGGTGTTTGTGGTTTAGATGCTTTATGCATTTTTTTTATGCATCTTATACAAACTGCTGTGGGGAATAACAATATGCAAAGGGGTTAATATTATCAAACTTCAATTATACAGCTCTCACCTTCAGTGGACGTGGCCTTCTTTAAACTAACATGCCAATTCTAACACTAATGGTATCGTCGGTTTTACGTACCGTCCGGATCTCCGTCTCAAGGCCACCTCAATGTTGGAGAGCGGTCAGCATCTGAGTAAAAGCTGATGACCATTCTTCCTTTTGTTTTGTTCTCTTTATATTATTATATGATTATTATACCATTAAGCACTTTGTGTTAATCTTGTTAACTTCTTACTTCTTTTGAAAATTGCTGTTAATGTAATGAAACAAATAAAGAGCACACACAACACACTATAAGGGCTTTTTTTTAAAAATGAAAAAAAAAAAAAAGAAAAGAAAGAAAGGCAACAATCAGAATGTTTTGCAGATGCTGCGAAAATGTTTTAATGAAACCTTTGTAATACTTTTTTTGAACCACTGTGATTTGTACAAAATGGAACAAATAAGTAGGGGAAATGCCGTTTCAGTATTCTAATGTTTAACTGGGCTTTTAATAAACTTTAAGTGGATTATTTGATGTTTGCTTTTTGTATTTTATTTTTCCCCTGAAATGATAAAATGAGAGTAGTAAATGATACTCATTTGTAGTTTTATATGAAGTATTTAGCAAAGAGTGTACTATAGTGTAGAATTAGATGTATATTTGTCAACAGGAGGGAACAACCGCTTGTAAGCTATTATCAAGCAACTTACTTTCATATAACAATTAGTATGAAAAGGCGGCAAGTTGGTACACTTGCTAAAAATGTCAGTAGGTAGATTGGTGACTCTAAATTGCCCCTTGGTGTGAATGTGTGTGCATGGTGCCCTGCAGTGGACTGGCATCCCAGCCAGGGTGTATGTATTCCCACCTCACGCTCCGTGTTCTCGGGAGGGGCTCCAGATCCACCGTAACCCTGACCAGCAGTTACTGAAGATGAATGAATGAATTGTGTGAGAGTTTGAAGAGTGTTTTAATGGACAGTTCCAAAGAATGACCAAAAGAGGGAGTCAGAGATCAACTCAGTAATGCAAGGAACCATCAGACTACCAGATGAGATGCTATATATATATATATATATATATATATATATATATATATATATATATATATATATAGATATAGATAGATAGATAGATAGATAGACATCTATCTAGTTAGTTAGTTAATTAGTTAGTTGCTGGTTTGAAAACCTTTTTGAAATGTAACCCAGTAGGTCTTGGCTAGGCCTTCAGTGCTTTTTATCCAGCTAAGAAAACAGCATTAAATTTAATAGATCACAGTGCGGATATTACAAATTAACTGCCTTAAAATAAAAAGAGGACACTGGTTTCAGTAACAATTAAACACTGACAAATAGCAGCCAGCTGGTGGACCATAAACATCAGGTGGACAATAAAACTGCCAGATTTTTTTCATGTCTCATATCCATCAGCCATCCTTGACAGATTTAACTTCTGTTAAAACACACAGTAATGTGGCTAACTTGGTTGAATACCTACCTTTTAAGCCACATGACGTGCAGTGATATATCAGTAGATCAGTGTTTCAGTGGATCTGTGTATCGGTAGATCAGTGTATCGGTAGATCAGTGTTTCAGTGGATCTGTGTATCAGTAGATCAGTGTATCGGTAGATCAGTGTTTCAGTGGATCTGTGTATCGGTAGATCAGTGTTTCAGTGGATCTGTGTATCGGTAGATCAGTGTTTCAGTGGATCTGTGTATCGGGAGATCAGTGTATCGGTAGATCAGTGTATCAGTAGATCAGTGTATCAGTGTAGCAATATAAGTGACACACTTTTCGTCACATGATGTTCCCAGGCATTACAATTAAAACATAATTGGTTGATTACACTGTAATGCACTGATTGCTCTGTCACTTCTTAATTGTGTCATGGGTAATTACTGTACATGCTTAAGGCCTCGCCAGCTCCTGAAGTCCGAACCAATGAGTGAGCTGCTTGGATGGCTCTACCTGGATACCACAAAGAAAAAAAATGGACTGGATAGACTTTGAACCTTTTTTTCCAAAAAAAAAACAATTTTTAAAAATAAAATTAATGTAGTACTACAATACTTCCATGATGATGAGATGATGATGACGCCCTATTACTTCAGGAGTGACACTTTTCTCGCACAAAATGTTCACATTGGAAATCCAAATGTAATTGGCTGATTCTGCTCTCACTTCTATATTATGATGGTGGTTACTTAGTTGTGTAAGTGATTACTTGGATGTGTACAACCTACAGGGATACATTTTTTTATTTAGTTTTGGTTCCTGGAAATGATTTGCATCAAGAGAGAGGAACAGGATGTTTCAGACAGAAAGTCTTTGATCAGCTCTTGAAGCCGTAGGAGGTAAACCAGGTGATGTACGTGTTTAAATGCACCAAAATGAAAATTCTTGGAATGAAGCCAAAACCTGATACAAGTTCTTTTTTTTCGTAGGAAAACTGAAGGCTGAAATGTTAGCACCCGTAGCTACACGTCTTTTTATTTTCATTCTCTGTATATATTCGGTGTATGTCTCGGTGTATATTGAGCAAGTGTTGTACATCATCTTGATACTTGGCATGATTTGTGATTGCAAATTAAATGACATTTCCACATGGTAAGCATTTTCACCGCTGATCTGCTGTGCAAAATTGTTTGAATGCTTTTGTTTTGACGGGCGCAGCAGAATAGAAAACAAGTCTTAACCCCTTTCTAATTTCCATTACCATTAAAATTCAGTATAAAGTGTTAGATTTGACACTTCGTTGTAGGCCTAATTTTATCTTTTTTATTTTCAGACAAAATTGTCAGCCAATTTTCCCTGAAAGGGTCATTTTAACCACTTTTGGCTGAAAATTTCAGAGCATCTTTAAATATACTTTAAAGCATAACATTTTCTGCTTTGTATTTAGAATCCATGTTGTAAATTTAGGTTTGTTTTAGTTTAGTTTATTAAAGACACATTCTGACTTGCAATGATTGTATTAACCAGAATATACAAATGGAAAAATGAAAACAATCAGATGAATGAATGAATAAATAAATAAATTTTAAAATACATAATACATACATAAAATACAAAAATATGGATGCTTAAAAATATTTAATAAAATAGGCATACGGTAATAAAGTACATAGAAATTATAATAGACTACCAAAAAAAAAACACAATACCAAATATTATAAAGCTGAATGTCACATGGAATGGTGGAATTTCTCAGTCTGTTTGTTTTTGTGAAAAACGTCTAGTGGACCATAAGAGCTAGTCTGTGTTATAGTCTCAGTATAAAACTCAGCTACTGATAACGTGCTAACGATGTAATTCTTCATTAACAAGATAAAAATTTGACACTGTAACTATGTCTTTTTCCAAAATAACGAACTCCGGGGTTTCACAGCAACATGGGTGAATACTTATGCAATCACAACTTTTACATGTTTATTTGTTAATCATTTTGCAAGCTATATTGATTTTTCTGCCACTTTGATATTACAGGCGATTCAGGAGAATATATATAAAAGGGTAAGGTAAAGGCCTGTTACCTAAAATGAGTTTGATGAGGGTTTCCTGAAGCTTCCTCTCATCATTTCTGCTTTAGAGAGAACTGATGACGCTAAGAGACGTGTCATTAACGTGATGTCCATTGCTGTTGAACTGTCTCGCTACTGAAAATGAGAAACTCTTCATACAGTGCTGAACACGAAGCTCAGCGAAACAACCAGCCAATTTTCTTTCTCCAATTTTCTCCTGAGGAGCGAGGGGCGAGGAACCTATTGATTGCTTGCCCCTTGTGAAAGAGATTTCTAAGAGTAAATCTCTCCAGGAGCAAAACACATTTTCAATCCTGTAACAAGAAAGGTAACAGATCTGTTCGCAAAAAAGCCAGTGAAATGATTAACAATACAATAAAATAAAATGAACCTCCATAGCAATATGAAGCTGCTAACATCACTTCCTGAAACATTTTGGTAACTGCATTCAGTGCTCAGAAATAATTTCTCTACCTCTTTTTATTCTCCCTCGCTCTACCTCTTGTCACTGATACTCAAAGCGAAGTCTATTTGCACTTCACACTCTCTCCTTCACCTGTCAGGACATGAATAGTTTTATTCAACAGCTGTATTCAGTGCCACAAGGCTTCTCTGAGAAGGAAAGCTCGCATTCTAGCCTGTTAACCCTTAGCTCACAGCTTTAAGGCTCATGACCAGCAGGAGGCCGTGAGTTTCTCCGTGCTCCAAGTTCAGGATCTGCACCGCACTCAAGAGCATGAACAATCCTACGCCAGAGAGAGAGACACAAACAGAAAGCGAGTAAAGCTTTGGAGTGCAGCATCCTCTCGGGAGAGAAAAGCCACGCTGTGCTCAGCATGCAGTCCTGCACCCGAGGCTCACAGCGGAGGAGAAGGCTGTGATGATATCAGTGCACACAGATGGGGGAAGTGAAGAGATGAAACTCCACACTGAGCACACGACTGACTCTGAGGCACACATACACAGCACCATGATTACAGGAGAAAGAGAAAGAGGCTTACTTTATACAACTGGGTCACTGCTAATGCCTGTCTCTCTCTCTCTCTCTCTCTCTCTCTCTCCCTCTATCCATCTCTGTCTTTCTATGCTCTATGTCTCACTTTTATTCAGCTCCTTATTCCTTTGGTAGTCCAGTGCTAATGCAGTTTCTTTTCTTTTCTCTTCTCTTCTCTTCTCTTCTCTTCTCTTCTCTTCTCCTTTTATTTCATCTTTCTTCTTTGTTCTGTGTTCTTCTATTCTCTGTTAACTACTCCTTGTCTTTTTTCTTCTTGTTTCCACTTTTTTTCTCTCCTCATTTCTTCTCTTCTTTATTATTTTCTTCCCATCTTGTATTGTCTTTTTCTATCCTCTCCTCTCCTCTGTTCATCTCCTCCTCTTCTCATCTCCTTTTTGTCTTGTGTCTTCTCTTCTCTTCTTTATACTTCTCTCTTTACTAATCATGTTATTTCTTATTTTTTTCTGTTCTTCACTTCACTTCACTTCTCTTCTTTTTTTTTATTTTCTTCTCATCTTCCCCTCTATTCTCATTTCAATTCTCTTCTCAACCCTTTTATTTTGTCTTCTCTTCTTCTTTCTTCTCTCTTCTTCTTATCGACCTCTCTTTATTTTCTTCTCTTCTCCTTTATCCTCTCCTCTCTTCTCTTTTCCCTCCTCTTGCTCCAGGCCCTGGTCCTCCAGCGGATCAGACGGTAGTGATTCGGAAGTTCAGATTCCTGTCTCAGAAGCTCTTTGTGTCTGTGTCGGTGTTTGCTGGACTGGGCATCTTACTGGGCATCGTGTGTCTCACGTTCAACATTTACAACAGCAACGTCAGGTGTGCCTATCAGTGCGTGCTGGATTCCCAAAAAAAAAAAAAAAACAAGATGCTTTAGAGTCAGAACAGTCCCTTTTCATTAGAGCTAGGTCTCTATGTGGCCAGAAATAGTAGCAGAAGAGGGCATGTGAGTGAATGAGATTGAATAAGATGGAGAGGACTGTTCCATCTGCGCTAGTTAATAGCCAGAGCCACAGTCTCCTTCACATATGTATGCATTAGATAGTGATGCAGTGTGCACAGAAGCGTGCAGAGCCGCGTAAGTGTGGCTGATAGATTCAGAATATGAAGTGCATGATATGCATACTAAGTATGCAGCGTACTTGTGATAAGCACATTCAAACTACTCTGCATGTGTGTGAATTCTCCTCTTTCATTTCAACTAACTGACCTGAGATAACACCCAAACTCCAGGCAAGTTTCGCAGGCCTGTGTGTGTGTTTGTGTGTTTGTTTGTCTCTAACAACGAGAAGAACATGTTCATGTGTGACAGCTCAAAAGCAGGCCTACAGTGATTTAAATCCTATTCACATTCAGCTCCTCGCCTGGCCAACTCATTTTAAATCAGTTTGTATCTGATGCAACAATTCAGTTGCAGGTTGTTTATTTCCTCTAAAAAATGTGACAGTCAATGCAGCACTCCCCAGTAACACTCCTCCACCCCAACCTACTCATCCCTGGTTCCGGCCCTTATCTATTTTGTGATATTCGAAACAAGTTACATCCTGTGACTTCAGTTTGCTAGTAACTCCAGTAAACAGGCTAAGAGTGTGAGTTAGCATTATAGATTGTAAACTAAAAAAGCATGTAAGCTTTGTAACGAAATTCACTGGTAAGGCCGATATTAAAGCAACAAGATCTGATCTCAGTTCATTTATCGATCAGTGTTGATGCAGTGTTGAAATAAACTCGTTTACATTTACATTTGTCAGCTGTTGGTGTTAGCTATTAGTGAAAAACCTTCCTGAATCTGATTGGTCAGAAGGTGTTGAGTAATTTTCTTTAACAGTGATGTGTAGACATTTGCATGACGTCAGTAAGCCTCTTTTCTGTAAAGAGGCTTGTAGCAGATTTGGAAGGAGTCTCCAGTGTCAGCACTTTGTGAGAGTCAGGGGTAAAGCTGTAACTTTTCCTACATGGGAAAGTCTTCAGGACGGAGTGCTTTGTAACATGACAAGCTGCATTTTTCGTCTTAATAACTACAAAAGAGAGAAAAAGAGAGGAGCTGGTGAGGGAATGACTTTTTATACTCCTCTAAAAGACATTTCACAATATGAAAAAAACTATAAATGGATCAAATCTATGATATGTTGTTCTTCTGTGGTATAAGAATAAAACACTTCAGGACATGCTGGAAAATACTCAACTTCAGACCACTCAGCAAGACCTCCAACTTGTTGATTATTTTTCTATAACAGCACAGGCCCAAGTTGTTTGACCAGATAATTCTTGAATGAACAGATTTGTAGGCTGCTAGGCTAATGCACTGGCTACCTCTGCCATGTCTTTACAAATCCTGTTAGGATTTTTGATGTTATACTGTAGGAGTCACATTGGCTTTTCCGGAAGAATCCACCATCGGCTTAGACAGAGTCGTGAATTTAGCACAAACTAAAACAGAACAGACTGTTGAGCCACAGATTGCACATGGAATTGCATTAGCTCAGAACTCTAGCTGGCTTTTCCAACTCTTAAAAAGGTGCAGAAATTGATTCAGAGTTGAGTCGAAAACAGTGTATTTAGATAATATTGAGATAAATACAGACTTGTATAGTGTTCAGACAATGGATTTGCACCAAAATAGAGGCATTTGAGAGGCAGTTGAGTCAGTTTTTCTTGTGAGATACCAACTCAGGCACCAAGCTGTACAGAGCCAAGTTCCTGTTTTTAACCAAATACACCTAAAGCACTGTTTGGAAGCCATATTTAAATGAAGACAACTTTGCAGTGATTGCAGATGTTTATTTAAATGATTGCCTTCGTCTTTAAATTTGTTTATTCTCAAATTAGTCTTAACCACATTTCTTTGTAATTATGTAACTATTGCCTTTATTCAACATCATTTTGAAGATGATAGGGGAAAAAATCTGTTTTTATTAGTCCTCATTTTCTATCCCCTGAGTTAATTTACTTAATTTAAAGTTTGCCTTTTCATTAAGTCTTATTGGATGAAAGTGTCTGAATGAAGAAATGTAAAATTAACATTCTGAGCTGTCACTTTGTAATAAAAAAAACCTCCAGATGCTGTCATCATTTAGCAAACTTTCTTCATTACACAACTGCTTTAACTTTCTCATATGAAGTTTTCCAGATGCTCTTATACACGACCTGCATAAACAATGAGGTGTCTCTGTTATTAAATAGAGCGCATCCTGGCAAGCGCACAAGGAAGATGGAGACCGTTTCGTTTGTTGATGTAGCTGAGTATCTCTTGTGAATATTCCCATATGTTCCAGGTACATTCAGAACTCGCAGCCATACCTGAACAACATGACGGCCGTGGGCTGTATGATGGCTCTGGCTGCTGTTTTTCCTCTGGGGATCGATGGGCTTCATGTCCGTCGCTCTCAATTTCCTGTAGTGTGCCAGGTAACCCCAAAGGCATCATGGGAAATTGTAATACAGGAGGTTGAGATGTAGGATATGTGGATATGTGTGAAAAAAATTCACAGGCATGGAAAAAAAGTATTTGGATTCCATGCACTGAACATTGAAAAGACAATTTCTTTTCCAGTTCCGTTTGTGGCTGCTCGGGCTCGGCTTCAGTCTGGCCTATGGCAGCATGTTTACAAAGATCTGGTGGGTGCACACGGTTTTCACCAAGAAAGATGAGAAGAAAGACAAGCGAAAGGTAAATCTTCTGCGGAGTTTATACAGAGGTCATTCATGTAGAGCTACACTATAAAAGCCCTAGTCCTGACTTCATTATAATCTCAGCAAAGCTTATCCTGCTTTCTGTGAAAAATTATGAAATTATGTGATCATTATGATTATATTAAGTAATTATATGATAATAAGTCTGCCTAACACTCCTTGCTCTTTCCTTCTCTCTCTCTCTCTCTCTGTCTCACCCTGATGTCTTTTCTATTCTTCTTAACTAAAATAGGTCTCCCTCTCTTTCTCACTCTATCACTTTAGACCTCATCTCTCTGGCTGACCTCAGAGAAATGGGTCTCCAGACGCCCTTGAACACTTCTAAATGAACCATTTATCGTACGGCCCAAACTCGATGACCCTTTTGCACAGCTCAGGCTGAAACGATTCTCTCCATCATTTCGCAAAACCCACGTCAACACACCCACTTTCCACTTAACACTCTCCAGTCAGCAGATACGTGTCCGCCATCACGTACAATTCTTGGGTGGCGGAATAAGAGGAGAGAGAGCACAGATAAGCTGAGTCGGAAAAGCAGAGGCTTTTTTCAGAGATAAGAAACCATTAGTGAATATTTATGAGCGTCTGCCTGGTTTTGGGGATTAGAATATGGAGAGTTGTCACAAATGCAGCTTGTGCTCTGCTTAATGATGATGATGATCCACGCCACACAATGCAACTGACGGAAATGTAATTTCACATTCACTTTGTTCAAGGATTCACAGGAGCCGCATCAGGGATGTAAAATGCAAATATCTGAGGGGGGTGAAATTTGTTTCCTGTCATGAGAGATTAAAGGAATACTCCAGAGTGTTTCAACCTAATCTCTACCTACCACAAATGTACAGTATGTTTGATTATCACTGACAAGTATTCTGTCCCATTTCCCTGTAAAAAGCAAAGAATGAAAAACTTATTTACTCAGTTCCTCAATAAACATGTTCAGCAATCAGGGATGTCACAAAACATTTTATTTAGCGCTGTTTATGTTGGTTGCTGCTGTATGCTGCTAGCAATGAACTCCTCCTGCTGAGTTTTCTGACATTTAACCGTTATCTATAATGTGTCTCAGTGCTCAGTGCTCGCAGAAGTGAAGTGCTGTCAAAAGCAACAGTTTCTCTGCACACTCGCAAATATCTTTGTGTATGCTCACGGCAACTTGCTGGCCATGCTCGCTGATACTGCTCTGCACACGTAGGTCAGCCACTGTTACGCTCGCTATTAAAGATACTGTTTAAATCCCATACAAAGTTTTATGAGGTTACGTTTATTGTAGGAAGATGCTGCAGTTCTTCCTCTTGATATTTTTGCAGAGCACAATTCACAGTCTGCTTTGCTTTGATTGCCATCATTAATCATGAAATATGTCCAGAGTGCAGTTATTTCATGTTGTCTGTTCATTAACATGACAATATACAGTAGGCTTATGTCACATGGTATCATATCACGTGATATAGGATGTTGGTTATCGGACCATTCATTTACAAGTAAATGAGCACAGTATCAGACCGATACCCAATACCAGTATCTATATCAATGTATCCCTCATCAGAAATCAACAACTGGCCTTAGACTCTTAAATAGATTTTCTACTCTTTCCTCAGAAATGGGAAGTGTGTCAAAAATGCGGTAGGAACATTTTGCAGTATTACTTTAAGCAGGTATTTGGCACTAATGCATTTTTTTCAGGTGCAATTATGCATAAGATGGATCATAATCACTGTACAAAATTGCATCCTAACAGGAAGTTAACACACTGCACTGCATCTGAATTGCCTGACTGCCTTAATCTCACATGTCTCTATAGCAAGTCACAGCTCAGTTGTCTGTTATCTTACAAAGTGAGAGCTACAGTGTAAACCAGCTGTTCTCATCTACTGTGAGAGCCCAAAATAGTGACAATAACATGTTCTGCACTGTCCATTCTCAAGATGGCTTTTGTTCGTCGCAAACACAGCTATCCATAACATAAAACGCGAACAGGCGTCATTGACTCTGTAAAAGAGTAATGCTTTCAATTGAAGCCTGACACTCGTATAAGATCTTCACTCTGTACTGGCTTTGCAGTAATGGCCCACTTGTTTTCTCCTCAAGTTCTCTGTGCACACACTGGTTATGGGGCCATAAATCCTTTCCTGTCCACTTGAGTGGTTTCTGCGCATGAGAAAAGGTGACTTGGTCTTTGTGTATCCCAGCAGCATCTGGAACCCTGGAAGCTCTACGCTACAGTCGGTGTGCTTCTGGTTATTGACGTCCTGTCCCTCATGATCTGGCAGATTGTGGATCCGCTGCACATCACAGAGGAGGTAAGGCTGTGCTCAATTTCTCACTACATACAGCACATGTGTGTGTTGTTGCAGGAATTAAATTGGGTGGTGGCTGGTTTTTCGGTGTTTCAGCTGAGGATGCTCTGATGGCTGTGAAATAAAACTCACAGGTCTACCAGAGAGCCACCTTACTTGGATAAAAGTATCAGGGAGATGATTCAAATGGAAATAAAATGGAAATTCCTTTCCTTCTCTCTCTGTCTGTTGTTGCTCGATTGCACGCTTTGAGCAGAAGTTCACGAGAGAGGCGCCTAAAGAAGACTTGGATGTGTTGATTGAGCCTTTGCTGGAGCACTGCAGCTCTGAGAAGATGAACACATGGCTGGGTAAGGACACATGCATGATTATATTAGGGATGCTACCAAATACAAACACCTTATTTGTAAATGGATACAAATGTAGATATGAATAGGAGGTTTGTCGGGGTTTTTTGCCATCTGGTTGAGACTGGAGATGTGCACTGGGATGCAAGAAAAAAGTCACATGAGTGGGAGGCTGTTACTTTCATGCGGGTGAGCGGTCAGATATGAAACTTACATTTACAGCGTTCATTCTTCCTCCTTAGTGACTGCTTGGTCAGGGTCGTAGTGGTTTAAATTTGGCTACTAGTTTGTTTATATTTTGTAAAATAGAACCAACTTAATATGTTAGAAAGTCATAGGCAAACAAACAAAAATAATAACTATCCCACACACATCTTTATTTAAAAAAGAAACCTTCCAGTTAAGCCCACGCCCACTTCAGGTTTAAATCCAAATATAGATACAAATATGAATATTTGGAGCACTAAACAGATCCGGATAGAGTTATTTCACTGTGTTACACCCCCTAAATCATACGTGTGTATGTATGACAGGAATTTTAATACTGTAACTCTCACTGGGAATTTTGCTTGGTTTTTTTCCACCCCAGGTTTTTCATTTCATGTAATATTTCGCACTAATGAAACAAATTAATCACATCCTTAATAAAACAGATTAAACCAGTCTGCGTTCCCTGGTCACAGAGTGATTAAAATGCATGTGTGAAACACATTTGTGGCAGTGACCTTGGGAACAGAAGTCTGAATTACCGTGAAAATTACTGTGGGACTATATCTCGAGCTCTGCTGTTGAGTTATTATTAATTAATGCATTTTAGCCAGTTATATAGGTACACTCACTTACATTTTTTTCCAAAAAAAAAAAAGCAGGCCAAGATTTAGATTTATTTTCCGATCAGTTTTCAGACAGCCAGAAAGACTATATATGGATAAAATGCAGCATTTCTAGTAGCTCTATTAAAAAACACCCCATGTTTTTTTTTTTGTCTGTATGACCTTGTCGTGTCCTCGCTGTTCCAGGGGTGGTTTATGGCTACAAGGGCTTATTGCTGCTGCTTGGCATCTTCCTCGCCTACGAGACCAAATCTATCTCTACAGAGAAGATAAATGACCACCGAGCCGTGGGAATGGCCATCTATAATGTCTCTGTGAGTCTCTCAGCTTGTCTGTCTCTCCTATCATTTTGGAAATTTCACTGTGCCTCTCAATCTGCCCAGCTGTGGGAGTGGATTTGGTTAAGGTTTTAAGGCATATATACAGTCAGGTCCATAAATATTGGGACATCGACACAATTCTAACATTTTTGGCTCTATACACCACCACAAT
>CM075026.1:9829968-9855391 GCA_037576675.1 Pangasius sanitwongsei
TATATATATATATATATATATATATATATATATATATATAGATATATAGATATAGATAGATAGATAGATAGATAGATGTATATACAGTATATATATGTATATATAAAATACTAAATGGTATGTACTTGTTTAACTTTTGGACAGTTACTGTTGCATTGTGAATGCAAATAAAATATTTTTCTTAATTTTCCTTAGCTGATAATGATCTCTTATAGCACGCTTAGGTCAGTTTTAGAAAGCTTTTAAAGCCTTTTTTATTAACTGCATTTTAAGTTGTTTTTTTCCTTGTTCTAAATGTCAATATTATTTAACAAAGGTTCTGCTGTTGAGCCAAAAAAAAAAAAAAGTTTGTGGAAAATCCACTATTATTTTCCCCTTGGTTTTTTATGGCTTTTTGTTAATGAAAAACATAGAATGAATTCTAACACTGTATTAAGACTGTATGTAAGACAGTACTGCCTGTCTAATCCTGATAATCATACCACTTAAAAAAATTCTCCCATACTAAGCCAGGGTAATACTGTTCTCCTGACCTAGCATTCGCAATGATGAAGTGTACTCTGCCAAGAAAACTCGTAATAGTTGTTATTACCACATGTACAGTCTATTATCCACGTCAGCCTAATGCAAAGCTAGTATTTTCAAAGCTATACTCTTAGGAAAAAAAAAAAGCAAATGTGTTAGAGGTGGATTTAAAGTACCTTCAAAACACATTACATAACTGGACATTACTGTAGGTGTCACTGTTGTACATTTGAGGCTACATCTCCCATTCAATCTTAACCCAGATCGAACTATATAATAAGGTCATAATTTACACTGTTTGTGCCTTGGGGAGCAGAAATATATAGTACTTTTATTCTTACAGTGTATACAAAGCCAAGTGAGCAGCAGACCACACCCAGATGTCTTATTTATTTATTATATTTTTTTCTGTAAATTTGATCAGATTGCGTCATTTCTATCTAGACAGGCAAAGTATAATTTAGACTTTGTCTATAGCTTAGAAGAAGCACTCTTTCTAACTAAAATCATCTGTTTTGTTTGTAATACAAGCCTCACATTTAATTTCATAAAAGTATGAAAAAAAAAAACAACCTACTTCAGACTTTCATGGAGTCTTTTAACTGTAACCACTGGATCTGTTTGTATAAGAAGCCACAAATGTATGTATAAATTATGAGGTCTGATTGGACATGTGTAGTAGCCTGTCATCATGTCATTTGTTTACTCACAGTCACTCATTATCATGTCAGTTTAGATGAAAAGGCAATTAGGCTTTTTTTAAATTAAATTCTTTTTATTCTTGTATTGTGGTCAGACCAAACACAACATTTTCCTGGTTAAAAAAATAATAATAAAATAAAAAAAAATAAATAAAAAAAATTGAAATGAAAAAGGATGAATGAAAAGGATGTAGGGCATTCCTCCTCCAGTCTGATTTCTTAGCACTGGAGTACCACAAGTCTGCATGCTGAGCACTCAACACTACCTGCCCTTCACCTATGACAGCATACACACCCATAACTCCAACACCATCATTAGGTTTGCAGATGACAACCTTATTATAGAGTTGGTTCTAGCAATGATGAGCTATCTTGTAATTAATGGGGAGTGCAGAACCCACTGACAAACCCCACATCTTCAACAGGAGCAGCAGTAGCACATCTCCGACTTCACGTTCCTAATGACGTCTCCTTTGCATAAAATCAATTGGTATAAAAACTTGACTTCACTCCACATGTAGCAGCAGCGCAAAGCATAATATAATGCACATAATGTTCACATCAAGCATCAGAATGTGGAAAATGTGACCATGGCATGGTTGTTGGTGCCAGATGGGCTTTTCATACACAGCACAGAATGGTGCAAAAAAACAAAAAAAAAAAAAAACAACCTTCACAGCTATATGAAGTTATATAGCAGTTATATGAGCTGAAATGCCTGGTTCAAGTTGACAGGAAGGCTACAGTAGCTCTAATATCTACTCTTTACAACTGTGGTCTGCAGAAAAGCATCTCAGAACATACAGCATGTTGAAACTTGAAGCAGATGGGCTACAATAGCAGGAGACTACTCTTGTGTGCAATACTGCTAGACAGAGTTGCACACCAAATAATTCTTTCCCTGACCCAGACCAAGGCAAAACCATCAAGAGAGCCCAATAGTTATTCTTATAACAAGAATCAAAAATCAAATTCACAAACTGCAGTGTTGTGTTTCTATATGTAATTAAGTACAGTCATGTAAGAAACTGTTATGACATATTCATCATAAATTAACATAACATAATATTAGCAAAAAAAAAAAAAAAAACCCTACATACTCCACCTGGTTATTCCAGGGCCTTAAACTGCTTATATGAAGAAATGACCCTGAATGTAGTTTTTGCAGTTCTAATAGACATCAGAGCAATTTCTATTAAAAAAAGGTAATTCATTTTCAGACTTTTCTATATTGAATTGCCCACCACCACTTCAATCCATAATGAATAGAACTTTAATGTGCTCTTTTGATTAACTTTTTTTTTCCTTTTGGCAGTGATTAGTATTTACAGCAAGTTAAGTATGGGAGATTTTGTGTTGCTCATTTTCTTGACATATTAAGCCACGTTAAGCTTTTTTGACATTAGGCATTTTAGTATGTCCCTCTCAATATGACTCTATGGAGTTATGCCTGAAGCGCCACCTTCTTCTTAGTTAATTTCCTATAAATTCCCATCTCTCCCTTTCCCTGCTAGAGACAAATGTTCTGCACCCACCACCTCCCTCTCTTCTCATTTTTACCAAAAAATCCTATCCAGGAGTCTTTACTGGAGGGCCTATCTATCTAGCCGCTCAGTTCTCCCCACTTTTTACAGTTCCACAATCATGCTTCAGGTCACAAATGCTTTATTGGAGTCTGTACTAAAAAGCGAATGCTAGTGTTACTGCACACAGAATACTCATTTCTCCTTTTGATGTAGTCTGAATTCTTCTGTAGCATTGTTAAGCAATAAAAAGCCCTTCAAATGCAGTTTCTGCCACCCAAAATAAATAAAAAACATTAAGTTTATTCTGGAAGTGAATTATGTTTTCAACCATTTGCCATGAAACCTATCTTTCATCTTGCTCCATACTGGTCATTGCAGCTCAGCCATTTGTCGGATTGCGACTCTCCTGAGATGTCTGGCAGGCTGATCTTCCTGTCTAACTCTTCCACGTCCTTTTCCTCCCAACACTGGCACTCAGAGAGCTGAGTCAGCACACTGTGAGTCGTACTTGGCTTGATTAAGTATTCACATGATGTATTCTTCCTCACTTCTCTCTTTCTCTCTCTCTCTCTCTCTCTCTCCTTTTCTCATGATACGGTACTTTCTAGTGAGTTGGTTCTGAGATTTTATTGGACTGGGCCATAGGCCGGGTTTTTGTCAGTCACATAAATGTGAGACGTGTGATGGTGGTTACCATGGCAGGAGTGTGTGATGTGGGGACAACACACACACATCCAGCAGAATTTCCAGTAACAGTTTGAGGGGGGAGCACTGCCACAGATGTTTTAGAACTGACTCTGTAGTTGTAAAATTTGGGTCTCATTGATGTGTCCATATGGATGGGTGGCCATGAGACCACATAGGTCTCGTGTGTGTGTATGTGTGTGTGTTTGTGTGTGTGTGTGTGTGTGTGTGTGTGTGTGTACACAGATGCTGATTACAGCCATAAACTTTGTGTCATCAGCTCTGTGATAGTGATGGCTGGTCGTACTGAATGGGCCAAAAATAGTTCTACTACCAATCAGTACCCTGCCATTACTATTATGACACCATTATGGTTGAGCCTTATAGCATATGGCCTCCTTGTGGGTATAGGCTCATTTTTATGCATATACCCAAGAACCAATCATGCTGTATCTCTTCCAAATAACAAGCAAGATAAACAGAAATGCTGTGCTTACAGTTAGCTAGTGCTTTTGTTCAAACCACACAAAACACATGGTTGTTAATCCAATTGGTGTATTGTGTAATCATTGAGAAAACATTGTGTGGATTATTAATCCACTTAGTTCATGTTTATTACACCCAGTATTGTATTTCACATGTGCCTTCACAATCACTACTGATCATGTTTTATGAATGTATCAGAGAAGAAGGCTTCACTTCTGGGTAATCACCTGACATGACTGGCAACTGGCTATGTGAATCTACAGGCTGGGCTAGAAAGAAATCAGCCCCATGCTCTACTTCATATTAGATTTTCACATTTTAGCAACAGCAACAATGGTGTGGAAGACAACAACTGATTGATTGAATGATTGATTGATTGATTGATTGATCGATTGAAAAAAAGAGATGGCTTAGCCCTGCTATTGCCAGCCCTGGTATTAGATATGTTCAGTGGTGCCCCAGTGCAAGCCACAGCCAGCCCAGAGATTCATATTTACCTTCAGGAATTCATTTATTCTCTCTAAGGCGGTTTTCCCAATAAAGGTTAACAGAAAGGTTACATTCATGCTGGAAACCGGATCAGTACTGATATAGGAAACATTACAGAGAAGAGATCTGAGTGGTAATTTTTTCTTTCTAATTTAAAATCTCTGTGAATGTCATTTCTTTACATCAACTGATTAACTTGCTCATAAGGTTGTACATGTTTTTACAGCACATTTATTACATTCTAAAATTTCACATGTTGTTGTCTTACTCATCATTAGTGTCATACAATATCATTATCATTTAATTCTTGAAACCTCAAAACCACAAATCTGCACATCTTCCATTCTCCCTCCCCTGAAATATAAGTGTTAAACTGACCCTGATTTTGCATTCCTCCACTGTGAGCTCATGGTTCTCACCTAGTTAAAGCAACTGTTTTCGTGCTTCAGAGCAGTACGTGGAAGGCCGAAGCTTTGCTGTGTTAAATGTCCAAAATCATTTCAGCAATGTTTGCTAAAATGTTTGCCCCACCGTTCAAGGTGTCACGGTCTTGAGGAGATTGAAGAACCGAGACTTCCTATTTTATTTGGGCTGACTTGTGTAAATAAGGATTCTGGCTGATAAAAAGGAGCCAGTAAATATATAATTCCTTCAAGTTGTTTCATCTTAAAAGTCTCAGAAGCTGACAGACATTATTGAGCTGGCTGTAGGAGGACTCACTGACTAGAGGAATTTAACAACTTCTTGTTTTGTATGCGTTCAGGGCTGTACACAAGAGTGAAACTCTCCCAACTAAAGCTATAATTCTCCCAAATTGTTATCCCATAAATATGCCACCCCAAGTCCAAACACATTACCGATTGGCTTTAGTGCAAGCCTTACAAATTCCTGACAAATATGGCATACCTTACAGCAAGAGGAGGGAAAGGAACTCACCTCCTCTTTACTAACCAAATAATGAACTCACCTATCTTTAGCTATATTTAGCTTGCACATTACTCAAAAGCTAATAATGATCTCATGTGTTATACAGTATTTCATGATTATATACAGTATGAACATTTTACATTTAACAAAAGGTTAATCACTGCTACCATAATATGGCTAATATAAACATTAGCTTGTAACTGAGACAAGGGTAGGTTGGGTCTTTTACAAAACGTTTGTCTTCTTAGTCTATTTTAGGCTTAGCCGCCTGACCATCATTTTCATGTCCGATAAACAAACAGGATAATATTAGTGTGTTTTAGTTGTGAGAGAAAGTTATATTTGGTGAGTTATTGTAAATAATTACAAAAAGTATTTTTAAGTATTAAAAAGTATTAGATTGTGTCTGTTACAAACACGCATACAGTATAGGGGGTGTACATTTAACACTGCAAATTAGTAATATGTCCCAACAGTTTAAAAAATCAACTAGAACTTTCTATTTTAAGCATCTTTTATTAATAAGCATTTAAACATAGTTGTGCTAAGAGAGCACGGCCTTATCTACAAGGTTACTGTAATATTACTGAGATTATACTTGAATTAAACATACAACTTCCAGAAAACCAAGACCCCTTCGCAACAAGCTATTAAACTCAACCAGCTCCTTGTTCAGTCATGTAATCTCAACCCCTTCTCAAAGCACAGCACAATCAAATCTCATGGTCAACTTTATTTTATTTCATTATCACAGCTTGTCAACACAGGAGATACATTCTGCAGAGCATCAGCAGTCTCGCTCTCCCACCCAGCAAGAAAAATAACACTTTCCTTGTTATTCCCTTCCTGGCCTCTAGTGTGATGAAGTAAGCTGTTGGAAAAGAAAGCAATACTGCAAGCATGGACATGCCTCAGTGTCATGGGTGTGATTAAACACAAGCATGCCAGAAGTGTGAGAACCACATGGTCGAACAAATATAGCTATTTTTATAATAAATGATGAACTTGTTTTTAAGTCAGTGATGGTGTTCTGTTAAGTGATGGTGGTCTGATAATCATGTTCTGATAATCATCACTTTCTTGTCAAAATTGTGGTTAAAATCTTGGTTGCACCATTTCTATACTCTGTGAAGGAACCAGTTGTTGTATATATAAGGACATTTTTAAAAATGATCAACCTCAAATATGTATTTGCGCATACCCTAATAGTCAACCTAGTGGGCCGCCTGCATGTTTTGGGACAATTTGTCTGTGTAGTGGGACTGATATACTGTTTTGCATGAGACCAGAACAAGACAGAATAGTTGGACCCACATAGTGAGCTGTGTTTATAGAACCATCATTTGCGGAAAAGAAACCTGATGGAAAGTAGTGCAGTATAATACAATCACATCACATAAGGTTGGCTCTGTTGCATACCCTTGGAAAGGAAATCATCCCACAAGGTCTGTAAATTCACAGTCATTTGTACTTGATAATGGTGGCATTAAGGTTGTGCTCAGGGCTCCACAGAGACGAGATAAAGCATTCCTACCATAGTCGAGAATTGTTTCTGCTGAAGAAGTTTAGAAGGTTTGGGAAGCATGGCATTTCATGTGGATAAGGAGGACCAGAGAAGCTAAACAAAAACACATTATCACCAAAGAGAGGGGAATAACGAACACTGACCTTTGGCCTGGTGTGCATATCTCTGTGGCGTTGAACTTTGACCCATCTGTCAGGTCTGAACACAAAGAAACAGTTGTCAGTGGATGTTTATTGACCTTAGAGTAACACATTAAAGAAAAACTGCATTTCTTAGTTTGTGGATTTATTATCACACCTTCCTCTTTAAAGTCTTAAGATATTAGAGTGTTATTAGCACAGAGGTCAGTTTTAGAACTAGTATATTGAAATCTGCGGAAAAAATCAACAGTTAACATATTATTAGAGATAATTGCTTAGACATTAAAAATAGTGTTTTAAAGTGAAAACAAATCTGTGATAATAAAAGCAATTACATATACAATATATTGGTTCCTGATGGCTTTGTACTGGTTTGTAATGGTATTCTGAACATTTCAAATGAGTCAATATCGCAGTGCAAAGGGTCCAAATGGTTTAGCTGATCTGTGACTAATTTGGCACATTTTGATAGTTTTCTAATGGGATTCAAATGTATCTAAAATGAGTCTCTATTAGTAAACCTCTAGCAAAACATTGTAGCTTAAACATGATTCAGTGGACCTAATGTGATATACTTCCGTCATATTTGTCAGTAATTATGCTGCACTTTAGTAGTCTGTATGCAAGGATACCGAAAAGTAATTATAAGAAGCATCCATATTTACATAGTATACAATTTCTGTAACATATGGAAAACTGGGTCATGGGATATGATTATCATACTGTGAATATTTCATACATATTATATTCAGAATTAAATCATTATTTTCCACTATGATTAGTGGAAAATATAACATTGTGATCATTCTTGCTGTCAAAGAAAACAAACATTTGCAATTATCCCAAACAAAACTCTTTAAAGAGGAAATTCCAAGGAATCAGTGAAGCTAAGCATAACAACATTACCGAGCAAAACTGTTTACAGAGATCGTTGCACAAAGCTAATGACAGGAAGTTTTGGGGATGATGTTGGAGTTCTGACATCCTGAGCTCATCTCTCATTTACACGATGTGCCAGCAGTTTGGATGGAAGACAAAGCACCAGTGTATGCCCACACTTTTCATGTTCCACTGCAGAGATCTTTAGGTGGGCAATTTTGTATTTCAGGAATCTGGGCACAATACTGCACATTGATGTCATGTTAGCGGTGCAAAACATGAATCATTGTGCTGGTTCGCATTCAGTGCTGGAATCAAATAGCAGGATACTAATTTGTAATACTGCCATCTGAAGATAAAGATTCTTTAATGCTGACTGAGCAGTGTAGTGCTGACATTTGCACAGTCTGCATAAATGTGTAAGGTCATTTTTATCAATCTATGCAATAACTTGCAAATCTCTGCATACTGAATGATTATTTTTCAAGTAAAGCTGTTGTAACAGTGTGTTGTGTATATTAGGTGTGTAATGCAATGACACTATCTGTATCTGTACTAAATTGTAATACCTGTATTCTAATTTTTTTTTTTTTTTAAATAAACCCTACCACTATGCCCTCAGAAAAACAAGATTACATCCCTTGAATATATGAATTTAAGTTATATACACTATCTGAGATCACTCATAAGAGTAAACATTCCAAGGTCGCCAAAACTTGCTAAGAGTACATTTCACTACACATCTGAACATGTCACATTTGATAAATATCGTCTTGTGAATGACTGCTCTCCAAATTCTTTTACCCCTTAACCCCTTAAACTCCCAGGATCCATCTGCAGGTCCAGACCTTCATTCTTAACTGTCATAAATACAAACTTCTTCTTTTAGCTTCACTCTAGCTACTAAAAATATGCTTTAAAATGAATAACTAAATAATAATTTGGGACTTTATTCACCAACTTTTTTACTATTATTGTGAGGACATTAATTACACTAAAAGAGGGCAGACCACAGTACGTACACACTTGTTTTGCATTTGGGAAGAACTGATGGACTAGTCTTGTTGTTGTTTTGTATATAATTCACTTTGAACTTGGAATTTCAGCTCTACTCTGACCTGACTGTATAATATTTACAAGTAAATCTCATACATATATTTATACATATTTTGCCATAGTATTTAGTATGTGGTTTTGTATAGAGCATGGTAGTGGGTGTTATGGCTATTTTATATCATTTAGGAATTTTTGTTGGGTTTGGATTTACTGCTGCTTGCCTGTGAAACACTGAAAATCATGTTTACATATTATTAATAAACTGTAGTGCCTTTTTTCCTCTTCTACTTCCTCTTCTACTTTTTTTTTTTTTAATAAATTATTATGTTCCTGATGTTCATAAATATTTACTAGTTCACACATGTAAGCTTTCAAATGCAGCTTCTGCTTCTCTACCCAATTTTTAACCTGAGTGTAATGCAGAATATGAAGTAAAGAAGGAGTAGGGCAGGGCAGTAAGTCTTTTCAGAGTGATCAGTTTATACTACAGTTTATCATCAATAGCCTAGCAGGAATTGTACACTTCTCAAGGCTATTTTCGTTCATGTTGTTGTAGTGTTGATTTTCCTAGCCAGCAATAAGTGACTACGATCGCACTTAACCTTTAACTGATGTGACTCACTTGCGTTGTTTATTAACTGCATCCATGGTCCAGCTACAGTGATGTATACATGCATCTATTGTGTGGCTAAGAAATCTCATTCATCTTTAAACACCTTTAAAGAAAAAATTGATAATAAAATTTTAACAGGATTATTGTCACTGCTGAAATGAAGAAACCACAGGTTTTTTGTCAGCATTGCTTCAACTATTTATAGTCTAAAACCAACCAATTTTCACAATATAGCCTCTTTAAAAGTGCGGTTTGCATGGAAAGAGTCAATCTGGTTACCATGTAAAAGTTGCAGCCATAACAAATATTAGCAGGCTATGTCCAAAGCAACATGCTACTATACTAAATAGTATATATACCATAGTTTTAGTATGCATACTAAGCTATATACATCCAGTATTCTGATATACTATGTAGTAGTCTGCTAGGTCATGAATAAAACTGCTTTTTGAAAAGTTCCTGCTGTTTACTGTTTACTAGGTAGCTATAACTTATATATCAGAGGGTCAGAGTACTCGTTTTTCTGCCAATTTGGGACAATTAAAGAACATTAATAATTCATGCAGTACTATTTTCATTTATTTGTTTATTTTTTTTGTCCAGGCGGCACAGTGGCACAGCAGGTATTGTTACCATTGTTACCATTACCAAGGTGTATGTGTATGGTGCCCTGCAAAGAACTGGCATCCCATCCAGGGTGTATCCCTGCCTTGCACCCAGTGTGTTCCTGTGCTAGGCTCCAGATCCACCGTGACCCTGACTGGGATACAGTGGTTACGGAAGATGAATGAATTTTTATTTTTGTTTTATTACATTACGAACACTATACAAAAGATTACAATCAAAGTAGTTCATTATTTTTGCTATGACTAGGAAGCTACCCTAATTAAACCGAGCAAAAGCACTCAAAATCTCACACATCCTGAGTTTTCCAAATATAAAAATGTCTCCATGTGACCAAATACATCACGGATATAAATGACGTATACACACAAACGTCAAAAGTGTTGAATTTTTCATCACCATGCCCTATACTGTCCACAGTAAACTCTTCAACCAAGTTTACTTGCCTAGTATTTTATCCATAAATGTAAGGTATCAAAAATTAACCCCCTTTTTTCTCTCTTTCAAAGAGATTTTGGGAACTATATTAAAAATTTGTCCACCTCTGGTATAAAAAATAAATAAATAAAAGCTACAAAAACTCTGTACTCTATATCTTTTGTATAATATTTTGTTCTTTATTTATTTATATTTTGAAGGGAGGGGTGCTGTATGTAAGTGACTTATGTACCAGTTTTCCTTAATTTCTCTCTTTGTTTTTCTTTTTATCTGGGTAAGTATTTTGCTTTGGCACTTTATTATGTTTGGCTATGAATGAACCCTTGGCTATTATCCCTTGGCATATGTTCTGTTTACAACCCTTGTTTTGTATACAATTGCTGATTAATTAAAAAAAAAAAAACTCTTCAACCATAAACAGTTAAAAAATGACTGAAGAGTAAAGTTTTTTTTTTTTTTATGTAACCCTTTGTATATATATTTATCAGCAATTTCTTATCTGGATGTCTTGTTATGTATATATAATGTTTGTTCTGTGCATGTAAAAATATATATATATGCAACTTACCTGGTTTAATCCCTGGGTTTGAGGCTGTTATGTGATTCATATGTCAAAAGGTGCCGCGGGCTGGTGGGCGTGGCTTTAGTGCGCGAGGCTGCCCTTTCCAAACGTCCCCGCCCCCTTCACGCATTAGGACTGATGCAGTCCAGCTCAAGTCCCTGACACTTCCCTGAACATTTCGTTAGAAACTAACATCAGTCCACGAATGCCTGTGGATCTGTAGGCTAGACTGGATAGTTAGGCTTTGTTGAAATTCAGGAAAGAAGAAAACAAGCTTCAGGATGCAAGCGATCAACTTGGACACGTTCAGCCTGTCGCTGCTGACCGCCAAAGAGGACATCCTGAACGGCCGCGCATCCACAGACTGGTACAGTGTGATCCTGTTCCTCATCCCCACCCTCACGCCGTCCTACTGCAGTTCTATGTTGTACACTTCAGCATGTAGTTTTTGAACATGGCGTTAGTTGTTTGCAAGGTCTTGCGCAGCTACTTTTCTTCTTCCTCGTGTCTTCTTGCGCAGTAACACTTTGGTGAAGAGAGTGTGTGTGAGTAGGAAGAGAGAAAAAAAGTTTTCTTTTTTTTTTCCTTTAGAAAATGCTTGTAGGGTTTCTGCGCGCCGTGGCTTAGTGGTTAGCGCTGTTCTCGCACCCTAAGGGTTGCGGGTTCGAATCCCGCCTGTGCGCGTGCAGTTTGCGTGGTCTTCCCGTGCTGAGGGGGTTTCCTTCCCTAGTCCACAGACATTCACTGTAGGCTTGGGGGAATTTCCCAGTTGTCTGGGATGGATGTGTGGCTTTGCGATGGGTTGGCACCCCACATTGTGCCCCAAGTAGGAATAGAGAGGTGCCCTGGAGAGGCTCCTGGTGACCTTGTGTAGGATAAACAGTGCAGAAGATGGATGGGTTTTGAGCAAAATGCTATGAAAACGGAAACAACATGGACAGCTCAGCCACACATGTAAATGTCCACTCCTGTGGTTTAGATAGTACAGTCTGGATACGGTCAGTCAGATAGGACTTTATTTACTGCATGATTTCTAGAAATGTTCTTTGAATATGGTAGAAATGGAGTAGTTTGCATAGCACATGTTATTGCAGTGTTACATTTTAACTTCTATTCCAGCTCCTAGAACTCCTAGAGACACTTTAGCTGAGCTTGGATAACACAAAACAATTCTAGACTGCCTCTCTGTCCCTGAGGACTGGGCTGGGAAAAGATTGGAGCGTTAGAGGCTCCAGCTACAGGAAATATTTATTGCCATATAAATCACATTCTTGTTTCTTTCCATGAGTGGTTTAAACAAGAGAAATAGTCCATGTGTTTGTGCGTGTGCATGCGTGAGTGTGTGCATATATGCATGTCTAAACAGCACTGGAGCAACACCTTGTGTTTGTGTGGTCATCCTGTGGTCTTCCTATTTGCATTGTTCTGCATGTTCAAGGGTAATAAGGCATTGCTACTAATTTAGTTGGTGCTGGCTTGTGTTTATGCTTGTTAGTGTAAATCTTGCACCTTGCCCTCTTTTATCTTTCATGTCTCCCGTCATTAATTCAGACCAGTTATTAACTTTTGTAGGCTGCTATCATACCTCATTATATGTAAGCCCACGGCGTCACATGGATTTCAGTAAGAAGCTGGCCCACTGGACTGCTTGCACTCAAATTATGTTTTATAATTAAGGTCAAAACAAAATGCTTTAGTTACTGTTGCATACAGAAGGTGTGTACAGACATTTTTTTAAAATCAAGGTTGTAAGGGGGAAAAATGTAGAATCATGGGCCATAGGCTATCTGTGGTACTAAAAATAGCTAATGCATGCTCAAAAATCACTAGAAGTCACCAGGGGATGTAATAGACTTATTCGCATATTCACTGAATTGTTGTGGTGATTTGCATATCAAAATGTGATAATGAAGAAGGATTTTCTGAAGATGCAGAGTAGAATGTGCTATCAGAATAGAAAATAATAGAGAATAAGTTATTTCTTGTAGAAAGGAGTTGTTTTGGTCATGGCACCACAAACTAACTGTCTGCTTAGTTACAAAATACTATCAAGAATATAGACAAAAAGAAGCAGTGCTGGTCAGGAAATAGACACGAAGGAACTGTTACAAGTGGAATAACTCACTTTTATTACTTAAATAAATATAGCAAATAAGATTGCTTAAAACAAAGAACAAAGAAGCGCATGGATGGGACAAACAATGGTGATTGGTAATTGTGAAATAATGGTGATCGGTGATTGGTCATTGTGAAACAATGGTGATAGTGATTGGTCATTGAGAAACAATAGTGATCAGTGTTTGGTCATTGGGATCATAGGCTAGTGCAAGCGCAACTCGGTCACTGATGGTGAGTTGGCCAACCCTGCTCTCTCAACTTGTATAACCAGCAGCTGTGGTGTGAACTGGAGAGTCGTATCAAAATAAAGTTGCTAAAGAGGTCTAAAGGATTTCCAGATTTAGCTGCAAAATCAACAAGCAAAAGCAACAAAATGCAGAAGTTACAGCATGTCTGTAGGCTCATATGTGGATTTAAAGACACTCTCGTACGTTTCTGAGTAGGCATAAATTGATGAGTGCTCTATAAATATCTCCTCAGGTTATTGTTTCATGTTAGCAGTGAAGATTATAAACATTTATAAATCTAACTTAAAGTCTACTCAGAAATCCTGTTATATTGGCTGTAGCTAGTAGCTAGCAGTAATACTGAAAATTAGGACCATTTATGAATTAAACTCAAAACTCATTTGTTAAACATTTGTGAATATAACTTAATACCTTCCTGTCATATTAATTCCTATCTGAGTATTTCATGTAAATGAGTAGTAGCTGGAGTTGATGGAAGTGATGGTTATGAACATTTATAAAAATGACAAAAATCCTCTCAGAAACCTTGTCAGGTTGGTACGTGTCAGCTAGCTGGTTAGTGTTAGTGATGAAGAATAAATGCACGTGACTTGCACAGTTTACAATCATATTAATTAGAAAGATGTGGACATTTTGTTTTCATCTTGATTTTACTTTTTTTTTTTATCTGTCTAAAGACACCCCAAAAAGTTATGTCATTTAATCACAGGAAGTTGTGTAAAGGATAAGCTGAATCAGCTTATTACATGACCATAGTGTGGAGATTTATTAATCATCACCTGGATGGAATGCCAAAAAAACAACACTGTGGGAATGTCTTCCTAATTAGAAAATAAGCTGCATGCAGTGTCAGTGAGACATAAATTGTGCATGTCATGCCAAGGTTTTGTCTGGATCCTCACAGAAATCCTCGCAGTGGTCCATTCTGAAGTGATGAACCCTGTATAGGGTGCTTTGATGAGGACTGGCCATTTGTAGGGTCACTCCATGCTGAAGCGTTGAAAGGTATTTACTTCAAAGGATACATCAAAACGGTCATTTTCGAAGGGAACAGCCAGTGGTTACTTTTCTCCCAAGATTCTCTGCACTGTTTTTATGCTGAAAGAAAAAATGATTTATAGTCCCGCTAACCGTTGTCAGCCAGAAGAGAATGGGCTCCCTTTTGAGTCTGATTCTTCTTAAGATTTCTTCCTCATGTCATCTCAGGGAGCTTTTTTGCCACTGTCAACTCTGCCTTTCTCATTTAGGGATCTAAATATAAATCTACATCCGTAGATTTATACATTTGTATAAACATTTGTAAAGTTGCTTTGTCACAGTGTCTGGTGGTAAAAGTGCTATGCAAATAGAAAAAAAAATGGCTGCTGCAACAGGAAGATAATCTGTAAATGCAGGTGAAGTCCAAGGAAGGAACACTGGCTTTTATGAACACAGATATGAGCACGTGGAATAACACATGCATGAACAGGATTGTGATTTATAACACTGTCTTGCATCAAAACTAGCAGGGATTTGAGTACAAATGATGCCTCAGCTTCAGTTGCATGGAAACAAACTCCACCCACTAGTCTCTTTTTTTACATACTAATACAACACACACCAATTTCCCGTTTCATATATACATCAAACAAAATGAAAAAACACTGAAAAAAATGAACCTGCCATTAGGTTAGCTAACATTTTCCAGGTAATTATCATATTCTTTCACTACAAGAATTGAATCTTTTCCTCCTGCTGCCATGGCTACCCAAAAGCTTGTAACGTTAACAGGCTTTTAGCATTCCCCTCATTAACATTCTTTATATGGGAAAGAGGAGGAGGCTGGAAACTGATTGTTTTTTAGACTGATGTTTACATGAAAGCAACATTCACTGTTTAATACTAATTTTCTAAACCAGATTAACTTGAATTTATTTTTAAAATAGATTCTAGGCTGTTTCAAGAAATGGTGTCAGGCCATAGCTAGACCCCCCTGCTCTAGAGTATTTAGAAGGATCTTAACAAAAACTCAACATTGGTCGATTGTGTGGTATAGTATATTGATTCTAGGGCAAATGGACTTGCATGTGTGCAGCCTATTACCATTTCCTATATTAAATTACCAACACTTCATTAATAACCTACACAGCATGTCAGTTAAGGTGAATGGATCGAGTGCCAGTATGCATTTTATGATGCCAACAGCATGCTAGCAGGCACGGTTCCTACAGATGTCCCATGAGTCAAGACCCAAAAGAGCTCCCACTCTGTTTTTCCACGAGGTTAATCTCCGTGGAAACTTAGAGGGAAACAGACACGAAAGCTTGAAATTGCTCGAGTCTCTCAAGCCCATTCATATGTTGCTTCTCCATGCTATCCGGTGGAAACTTGAACAGTCATGGTCTGGTTTTTTTGCAGCACATCTCACAGTCACCTTGAGGTCCAGGATCACTGAAACGAGACTAAACGCTCCATAAGCAGGATGTAAAATGCACTCTGGTGATACTGTATGCTATGAGTAGATTCTGTGCAAGGTATCAGAGCAACAGTTCAAAGCTAACTCCATAGTTTTATTTTATTTTTTTATTACATAGTCTACATTCTTGGTGACTTTTCACTTACATGAAACCCCTAAAAGGAAACATTTCCTCTCTGTGAACTGGCACATTGCTGCTTTTTTCCCCTCATAAAAAGCTGACAGAGAACGAAGGTTGACACTTACATATTAGATTTTTCAGATTGGGACTGCTGATGCTTTTTCTTTAGAATACTTCTGCTGTAACATAGCACACCTAGCTGCTAAAAGACTGTTGATGAAAGCAAGCATTTTTAAACTTTATCTCCTGATCTACATTCCTAGGAATTTAATTTTTTTGGTTATTGCTCAGGGCAAAGATTTTATGCTGAACTCTACAACAGAGTGTTTCCCTATTAGGAAGAGTTCCAAATCGAGCCTTTTTTAGAAGTGAAGAACACTTAATTATCCAATAAACCTTTGAAGAACCTTTTTTTTCCTTGTGTGAGTGTTACTGATTAAGTGTGGCTTTTGTTGGGTGCATAGGAAATTTGATTCAGGACATAGTACATGTTGAACGTCCTGTGCTAAAGCTGGGCTCTTTTGGCATTTATACCCTCAGTTTGACTAGTGTAGTTACATGAAGACTCTGAACGTGAACATTCCCTTTCTGCTTGCTGACACGTCTCTGCTCTTTCCACTCTTAAAAATCCTGCCAGAGTTAAATTTAGTTCTTCTGGTGCTGAACAATCAGATTTGCTTATTGCAATGCTTGATCAAATTTCTCACTCCACAGTTGTTTCTCTCCAGCATCAACCAAAGAAATAGTTTCAGTAAGTCCTACGTTCTTATTTAATTACAAATGCTGTCAGCTGTCTTCAGTATCATAGGAATTTATTGACTAGAATCATCATAGTTTAACGCAATACTGCTGGATATAACAAGGCTTTTCCTGCATCTGGTGGAGAATGGATGTGTCCAAGTAACTGGGAGTTTGGCAAGCACTCCACTTTTTCTCCACAACTCAGCAGTTTGCTATGTGTGTCAGTTTCAAGGTTGTTCGTTTCCAAAAGCTAATCAATGACGATACAGTGTAAAAACTTTAAAAAGTTTGTTAAAAATGATAGTGTAATCAGCACCACAAGTGTAACTGAAACTAGCTGTCTAGCTGATTTCTAGCCAGACCAGCCCTTATCAGCCAGATCTGTTTCTTTCAAGTGTGAATTTTGGCAGTCAAATCTGAGTCATGGTTAATGCTTGACTGACGAATTTCAGGAGCATTGCGCAGAAACTGTCAAATTTGTCACGTGAAAGTTACATCTTTAATTCTCATGTTTGTTGTTTTGGCCTGTGTGACATCTGAAGAGTTAAAAAATGCAGTTATGTATGTTGCCTACTACCTTTGTGTACAGTCTATTCCCCCTTTTTTTTCTTTTACATCTGTTTATGCTCTTATATATCAGTCTTACAGCTCACCCATTCATACCACCATTCTGTAATGGCCTTCTCAGACACTCTGTAGCATGGCCTTCTCACCCACTAAAAAAACGTTAGTGTGATGTCGCTCCAAACGTTTGCCATTTGAATATGAAGGTTTAAAAAGCCTCCTATCACACAACAATACCATTTAATCTTGATTCTCATTTCTCCCAGTGGTAAAAGTGGGTTCTCGGTGTTCTTGTTTACTGAATTATCTGAGCTCACAAAAATCGCAGGGTTTGATTTCAGTCTGGCTCACATTTTGGTCACTTTAGCTGCCAGATCTAATGTTGGATCACAGCCTAATGCATGATTAAGATGTAATCTTCCTAAGTTTCCTCTAGTGACACTTTAACTAGAAATACCTTCATTGGCACTACAGTTTAACCTATAGTGACAGGAAAGGAGTGGATCTGCAGATGTGTGCAGATGTTTGGTTACTTGGCCTATCACAAGCCAGGTTGAGGTAATGGAGTTAATTAGATAATGAGGTTATTAAAAACTAATTCTTTTTTCTAGGTAGGTAAACAATGATATGATTTGTAGCTTAGTGGAAATGACAACAGAGTGCTTGTTACAGTATTACAATACTAATAATAATGCAACTGATTAGACTAAACTAAGTCCTTTACTAAGTCCTTCTTTAGTTATGAAGACAGTTTACTGGCTTTGTTTATCGTCTACCTGTGTGATAAATTGAAGTTTGAATGATTGTGCAACATAATTACACACTTGTGATATGTAATAGCCTCTTGTTCCCAAACTACTATACTGAAGTATTCCAAGCAGCTTTGTTAAATTATTGGGAGGGACAGATTGGCATATGGTGGGCTATATTCTTGTTCTCCACTTTGATGACATAATTGGGATGACGGGGTGTGTTAGCCAGATGGGCCTAGCAGTTGTGTGTTAAATCAACTTTGCCATGCTAAGCAGAATAGAGGAACTGAACTGAAGCCAGTTTGCAGAGTGACTCAGGTTCCTGTGTTTCATACAGTCCCACAACGCTTATAATGATTAGGGCTGGGCATTATGGGCATTAACTTGATAAATTATGTCAAAATATACTTTTCTGAGATATAGCAGATATAATCAGTATTTTGCTAGCTGATGTTTAAATGCTGTACTGACTCTTTAAAATCGTAAACTGTTAAAATTTTGTACAGATTTTTTAAAAAAATCTCTCTTTTCAGTTTTGCTGCCTCAGACCTCTAGGGTCCATTGACCCTGTTCACAGGTTTGTTTGTTTTTTTTTTAAATCCAACATGACTATTGATTGTTTGCTGGCAGTTAGTTAGCAAACCTCCGTATCATGGTACATTATTGTATATGATAGAAATCTTTTCAAGTATCATGATATTTTGTCATATCGTCCACCCCTAATGATGATGCAATCAGAGTACAGTCAATTCTAGAAACTTAGACACCCTTTATATAAATGAACAAAAATGAATATGAATTTAAACATATAGGGGATACTGTATGTTTTCGTTTCAGCACAAGATTTTTGAATTGAACATTTTTCCAAACATAAAAGGTTTCCTTAAGTAGTGATTTTTTTCTGATTTATTGCTGGCCCAGCCAACATGAACCCTTCCTGTTCAAGAATAACAGCACTGAGTCTCTTTGGGCCCTCCTCCATGGAGAACATTTTAAATTTTCTTATATTGTTAGGTTTGCTCATGTGGCTTTCCCTCTTAAATTCAGTACTACAGGTTCTAAGTAAGGTTCAAATCCAGAGATTGTCATAATCATTGCAAAACACTGATTGTTCCACAAACACATATGTGTTGAATTAGATGTGTATTTGGAGTTTTAACCTCTTGGCAGAGGCAACTAGGTTTTGGGCTGAAATATCCTGGTACTTAACGCCATCTTCGCAAGAGCTGCAAAACAGTTCCAAAGCATTCCTAATCGGCATATTTTACAGTGGATATCACATGCATTTCCACGTATGCAGTTCCCATTTCTTACCAAACATGCCAATGTTATTCATGGCCAAAACATTTATTTTAGTCTCATCTGACCACAACACAAGATTATAGCTCCAATGAGGCTTGGTGAAGTCCAGGCACTGCATTTTGTGTGTTGCTCTTAGGAAGGGATTCTTTCATTCGATGCTTTCAAACAGCATGTTGTTATGGAGGTGGCGTTGTGATTTTAGCAATGATTTTTCATGATCATGATCTTTGAGATCTTTTTTGCCTCCTAAAACATCCTCAAAGTCCTATAGTCGATTGCTACAAACCAATGTGTAGAAATACGACTGCATGAGGTACCAACACACATGAGTGTGTGTTCTTGCAGTCTTCTAGTATTTCGATCTGCTTCCACAGTTTCCTACATTGGTCATTGGTCACTGCTATCTCACATCTGATGGTTGCTGTGATGGTTGTGCTCCTACACTCTTCTCTATGGCACTGGAAACACTTCAGTGCAGTGGAAAAATGTTTATGCAGTTCTGCAGAGCTGCCTGAACAGAGGCGTGATCCTCAGAGAATGGCGTGTGTTGTATTCTGGGCCACAATGACCTCCACAGCTGGCTTGTTTTCATCTGGCTTAACACTGTGATTCTTCTGCCCAGTTATGGCAGGGTTTAAAGCATTCAGAAAACTAAGAGAAAGAGAAGTTATTCCCTCTTTTATTTAAATGCCAAGCAGCAAACCTGCTCATTTTCATATCTTTCTGACAAATTTTCTGTTGGTCGCAGGTGTTGAATAGCAGGATGCAAGTGTAGGTTACACCATTATAATGGGTTAATAAATTCCAACCACCCGCTCCAAACAGAGCAGTGTGTATTTGTGGGGTTGTTAACAATCATGCTAGTGATATCCGCCTCTTAGCCCATTGTCAGGAGGCACCATGCTGTGCTCAAATTTCCTCTCTACTGCTTTGAACTGGTGTCTCAGTGTGGCCACAGTGGCCAGTGTTTACTGTCTTGTAGAAGCACTGGTTACTCTTAAAATCAGCAGTGTGAATTATTTATATCAGTTCGTTTCATTTTCTTTTTGACAGCTTTTTGACAGAATCAAAACTTTTTTCAATTCTTTCTACCTAGTACATCTTGAAAGAGGTGTGTGTGGGTCTGTTGCTGGGTCAGTTGCTGCTCAAAACCAATAGAATTTAAGCGCCATACTGGAGACAAGCTGGATAAAGAATAACAACAACATCAACAAACATCCTTGAGCATTCAAAGAGTGGGTCATCGAGCATCCACTGACCTTGCACAACCTGACGTCAGAGTGTCTCAACTCAAGTACCCTGAAAGTGATTTGGCTTCAAGTCTGTTGTGTTTCAGACCTCAGTTTACTTCAGGTTAAATTCAAATACCCTAACCACTATGAGGAATATTATAGAAAAATATTGAATTAACTACTGTTTGTAAGCATAGGTAAAAAATGAAGTGATACAAGTATTGCTTATTAGAAGAATTATGGAGTTTAGCTCCAGGAAGACTCATACAGTGAAGACCAGATATGGACTGTCATTTCCTTTAAGTTAAACCTTCCAAACCTGCAGGTGTCCTTCTGTTGAACCACTTAGCTGAAGTGGATGTAACTAAACACACGAGTGATCACTGTCAAACTGCAGAAGTGAGGAGATGATTTATAGAGATATCAAGCTTGCTGAAACTTGGAAGCACTTGCCTGGTTTTAGCTCCAATTGAATGTTCCTTGACTGAGTGCCAATGTAACTATAAACTGCCTGTAAATCATTGTTCCACATTATTATGAGGATAATAATTAATGAAACTTTAATTACATGTCTTCAAGAGGATGCACTCTTATTGTGTTCTTTGATGAGCTCATTGAAAACATTTGGCAGAGTAAACTTTGATTCAAAGTATTATATTTTAACATTGTGGATTTTCCTAATATGGGTGTGGCATTTGTCTTGAGCGATATCACCCATAACAAAGATTGTGCATAACAAAGATTTAAACATAATGAAAGTTAGGAAACAAATACAAGCACTTGATAGTAAATGTAGCCTTGTAAAAGCAAGAAGCAGTAAGTACACACACATTTGA
Organism: Pangasius sanitwongsei; assembly: GCA_037576675.1. Taxonomy (NCBI): domain Eukaryota; kingdom Metazoa; phylum Chordata; class Actinopteri; order Siluriformes; family Pangasiidae; genus Pangasius; species Pangasius sanitwongsei. The sequence continues at coordinate 9,851,513 of CM075026.1, forward strand.
ACAGTGAATAAAAACTATGAAGAGTAGAATATGAAGTGATGAGTGATGAGCGCCACACAACTGTCTCAGTTAGGGGTTTGCCGAATGACAAGTCAACTAACTGGTCTCAAGGTGGCCCTGTATTATAGGACAATAAATCCAGTAGAATTTGATCTCAGTATAATAATAATTGTGCTTTAAATAATATTGCTTTGAGACATATTGGCATTCCTTCTTGTAAGGTGCGTACATTGGAACGAAATGTTGGTTCTTCAGGACAACACATAATACAGCAGCATAGTACACAGGATTAATTGCAAATACATGACAGCCTAAGACAAGTGTAAATTGTACAGTGAATACAGAGAACAATAAATGCACAGGATAGCTTATACAAACTAGACAGGACTACACAACAATATTAGGATGTACCCTAGCTAGTACATGGCTGTTAATTACAGTAGCAATATAATGTAATGTAACTAGTGTGCACCTTGAGAGATCTTGCATTATTTTGAGGCAAAACTAAGCCTTTCAAAGCAGAATGCCTATCATTCTTTTCTTAAATTAATTCTGAGAACATAAATGAAGAATAAAAACAAACATGATTCCTATCGATGCACCAGCCAAGCGAGTGTGGTAAAACTGCCATGTGTTTCCTGTGATGTGATTGTTTGATATGATATGCCATGCTAAAATGGTTGCTGGACTATCATGATTATCTTACCTGTTTGGTTGGGGCATTTTTTTGCCTAATTAATTCATAATAAAATGACTTGGCAGACAGTATGATTACAGATTGATCGGTCATTAAACATACACATATTTGAATGTAGTAAAAATGTGTGTAAGTAGAGTATACAAAGTTTCCAGAGAAACTACCAGACAAATGTCCTTCATCATCTGAATCTAGAAGCATTTTGTTTGCACAGCTGATAAAAGACTAAAATGGCTCTAAAGCCAAATGCTTGCATTGGATAAATGTTGACTGTAGAGGGTTGATACTTAAGGCAGAGAAAAAAAACAGGCATCCAGTTAGAACTAAGGAATGTTTATGTGAATGTGTGTGAGTGAAGAACATTCAAGACCCGAATATGTGTAGATAAAGTTTGGGTCTGTATTCCAGTAGCTGTGTAGGACATTTTGTACAGGAAATGCCAGAGTTGTCCCAGTGGAGTCTTCTCTTGGAGAGGCCCAGTGACCTCCCAGTTCCAGTTAATCCAGGAAAGGATTCTGCTGTATGGTACATAACCCACTGAAGGCCTCAACATTACCACTACAGTGTTGAAACTAGACGCAGAGTTTATTCATGCTTAACATTTGTATTGTGTTTGCCATGTTACATTTCTTTTAATCTAATATTGTCCACTAAACAACTATACAGGTTCATACAAGACTTCTTACTGCAGCCAAGCTTATGATGCTTACAAAACCTGGGGTGTTCTTGTTGACATAACAGAATGGCAATTGAGAAATAAGTACCTTACATACATTAGAAGTACAATACTACTACTTGTTGATGAATGATGAAAGACTGCTTGCCACGGGGCTCAAGCTCTCATCACCTTCTGTTTACTAAGAGAGAGCTGGAGGAAGACCTGAGTAAATGGTTCCTGTGTAATTGTCTGGCCTTTGCAATGAGAAAACCACATAAGTAAAGTAATTATGGCAGTTTCCTTTCTAACTGGAGACATAAGTATCCCACAATGAGATGGGGAGCAGAGATAAAAGATTTTAATAATGGATTACAGTTCAGAGGTAAGGTGTCTTGTTCATGTAGCTCTGTAAATGGACCTGTATGTAACAATATGTTTTCCTTAATATATCGTCCTATCCGGGTTGGATTATTTTTACATGGGGAGGTGGGTTAATGTAATTATTACCTGAGTATCTCTGGGGTACTCTGGGTCTTGTGATCTTTTCTGTTGTCTCCAGCCAAATCCAAAACGATATCAAGTACTGGCAGAGTTTAAAACATGAAACAATAAAATATAGACACAGTTTAAAGGGGCTTTGTCAGAGAGGCAAGAATGTCCAAATATAACTTACATATATGTTATGGTTATGTGACCTACTAATGATCAAGCACAAATTGTGGCTACAAGACCTACAACAAGTGCTTATATGGGTCAAAACAGTTGGGTTATAATAAATAGTGGTGTATGTAGTATGTATGGAATTTTTAGTGTGGGAACCACATGAAGACACTCCCATCTCAGATTTATACAGAGATCGCTTATCCCATGAGAAACAATCATAATTACAGATGTCCTCTGGCAATATTACTTAACAGACCTACTGTATGTCCAGAAATCTTATCCTGTCTTAATAGTACTTATGCTGACTGGTGTGCTTACTGTCTTGTTTTGGCACCTTGCAAAAGAGATCCCAAGTTCATGGTGTAAGAAAGATCATAAAACACATGCAAAGATTTGTCATACAGAAGGCTTACTTAAGTGTAACTCCTTTCTGCATATCTATCACTTATGGCTACAAACGTATAAACTTACATATGAAAGGTAGTTCAAAGGATTTAGGTTCAGGTTTCACACTGCACTGCGCCTGTGTGCAGACTTTAATCAATAGATGTAACTGTAGACTTCTTGCTCCTCTTTCATCACACAGTTTGGTTCCTATTCTGTAACCACACACTTTGTCCTCTGTTAACAACTTTAAAACAGACGTTTGCTGCCAGCAAGTCAGCATAACCAAAATTATCAATTTGTCTTTTTTGTTGCCTTTTGGTTCTTGACTTATCACTAGGATAAAAAAAAACGGCAGTGTTCCCTATATTTCCAATATTTTGGGCACCTGCATATTTACCTCACAGTGCATATTTACCTAGCAGTTGTTGAAATGAATTCATTCCTACATTTTATTTATGAAGTAATTACTTGATTGATGTTATATACATAAATACAAAAGATAAACAGATACAGCACTAAGAGTATGAAGTTAAGATATAACAGATCTTTTAAAGTCTTAAAAAGTTTTCTTCTGGAAAATGCTTAGATTTTAATAAATGTATTGAATAAATACATGCATTTCATCATTTCAGAATTTTGTATCTGTAGTTTTTCCTATGTGTAATGTGTGTTCACTGAGACTCCAGTGTCAAAATTCTCTCAGTAGAGTTTACACTAACGTTAGCCTTTTTATAATAATTTAGCACTGGATACTATGATTGGTCAAATGATATCATGACCTGTCAGTTCAATTTAAAATGGCTGGAAAATTAAACATCAGACAAAGATACGGAAACAGTGTTTAATAATTGTGGAAATAATATAGTACAAAAGAAAAACTAGCAGCTAGCATAACAATAGCTAAGTAGCTAGCCTCTGTCATGAGGTACTAGCATTATTCTGCTGCCTGCGGTACTGCTTTTTCCCATTTAAACTCTCCTGTTTATGTTTTTAGCAGAAATTACAACCAAATAAATGGATAATAAGATCAAGTCTAAATAATGCAAACCATAAAAATGCTAGCTATAGCATCTTGTTCATGTGAAGCCATGTTTACTCTCTGCCAACAGCTCAACAGCTCTGCCAACTTAGCGTACAAAACATTTTATATCATGTAAATCTTGATATTTGGACAGTGAATTATATTTGTGTCAGTAGAGAGTTTACAGTCTCATCTTTGGAACAGTCAATGTGTGTTTTGTTTCTGCATGAGTGATTATTATAGATTATGGAATCACCGTCAAGATGCGGTGTGATGATGTGATACACACATACTGTCAGTTACACATAAAGATATAAACAGACAGAGCTTACACAATGTGTCAATGAAGTGCACACGTACACACAATAGTCTTATTATTCTATATACACTATATTACCAAAAGTATTCGGTCACCCATCCAAATGATCAGAATCAGGTGTCCTAATCACTTGG
>CM075026.1:9855491-9894898 GCA_037576675.1 Pangasius sanitwongsei
GATGGCACTTAAGTTCATATGTGAGTCAAGGCAGGTGACCGAATACTTTTGGTAATATAGTGTATATATATGTGTGTAGAATATAGACATTAAACATCATTATTAACACAGCTAATTAATGCTATGACTAAATCTGACCTAATCCAAGTGTAACCGGAACATTAGGAACTTTAATCTCTTTTAGTGGTTAAAATAAAATCCGTGTTAATTTGAAAAAAAAAAAAAAAAGGCTGTGTTCTTTGTGGGGACCAGGCAAATGTCCCGAAAAGGTTAAATTATTTTAAATAATATATATATATATATATATATTATATATATATCATTTAAAAAATATAAAAACAATAAAATAAAAATCTTGAAAATGCTGAAAAAGTGTTATTTCACCTTAGAAAAGCTGTGTGAACCCTGAATGTAAACAGGCCTCTTGGTTCCTGCCCCTCCTGTTCGAATCTGTTTAGAGTTCCGCCTCCACTCCTGTTTGCCCTTTGGCATGGTTTGCAGTTTATTTGTTCATTGTATATTAAAACAGTTTGGCTGGGCTACAATTTCCATCCCTCAATACCACATTCCAGCTCAGCTTCCCTCGCCACCCTTTCAACTTTACCAGTTTTATTTTTTCCCCATTTTCTCTTGCTTTGCAACTGTCATGTTGTTTTTGTGTTGACTTCATCTTTCTGTTGCTTGTGCGAGTGTCCTAAATGCCACCTTTCAGACTCACCTGTCCAGCTCATAGTCTTATTTTTTAAACTCATTACATCTCCTGTCATCTTACTTTGTTGAGTATGCTGAAAGAAACCAACTTTTAGGAAGCCCATTCATTCCTTTGTCACTCTTCAAATAGTTGCTGTTTTAACAGAATTGCCACCCAGGGGATTTGTCTCTCTTATAAAGGAAGTCAGTTTTAGTCAGCTAAGCCACCGAATCCTCTACTTCTGTCCTATTCCAGTGACAGAGTTAGTCATGGCGTATGATCTTATGGTTATCACATTTCTATTACCTTGTATTTGTGAATGATGGCTAAATATACACTCACTGAGCACTTTATTAGGACCGCTATGTCAGTACTGGGTAGGGCCTCCCTTTGCTCTCAAAACAGCCTCAATTCTTTGTGGCATGGATTCCATAAGATGTTGAAAACATTCCTTTGAGATTCTGGTCCATGTTGACATGATTGCATCATGCAAATCCTGCAGATTTTTCAGGTGCACTTTCATGCAGTGTAGCTCCCGTTCTACCACATCCTAAAGGTGTTCTACTGGATTCAGATCCGGTGACTGGGAAGGCCACTTAACATTGAACTCATTGTCATGTTCATGAAACCAGTTTGAGATGACTTTTGCTTTGTGATATGGTGCATTATCATGCTGGTAAATGGGTAAATTGTGGCCATGAAGGGATGCACATGGTCAGCAACAATATGAAATAGGCTGTGGCATTCAAGCAGTGATTGGTATCAACGGGCCCAAAGTGTGCCTAGAAAACATTTCCCACACCATTACACCACCTCCACCAGCCTGGACTATGGCCACAAGACAGGTTGGGTTCATGGATTCGTGCTGTTGGCATCAAATTCTGACCCTACCATCTGTGTGCCTCAGCAGAAATCGAGATTCATCAGACCAGGCTACGTTTTTCCACTCAGTTTTGGTGAGTATGTGCCCACTGCAGCCTCAGCTTTTTGTTCTTGGCTGATAGAAGTGGAACCTGACATGGTCTTCTGCTGTTGTAGTCCATCTGCATTAAGGTTTGATGTGTTGTGCTTTCAGAGGGCATAGTTCTCGCGCAGCACAATGGAGTCCATCATTGTAACGTTACTTTGTGGCTTATTTGGAGTCATTTGGGGCGCGGTGTCACACGACCTCTCACATGCCTAATAGATTTATCACTTATGCAGCGCAGTGATTTTCACTTAATTGTGCTGCACCTATCAGAAGATTTTTACGGAGGTAGCTGACGTTAAGGGATGAATTTGCAGTTTTACTTGCTGACTACAATTCCCTTTCATCAATAAAGTGAGAACCAGACCTGTTATAAACTGAATATTCTCGAATGAATTGAAAAGTATACTATCTAAGTAGTAATAGAAGATGTTTGTTGTTGTAATAATGACAGTAGCACACACACACAAGTAGTAGCCTTTACTGGTTAACGTTAGCTAACATTATTGTGATTAGGCTACTGTAATCTGACACAAAATATTGGTCTGTCCTTTAGCATAACGACTGAAACACAGTCTACTGCTGTAAAGTAATAGCCTATGCATCAATTAACTTACAATTAACATTACTTCTCCATTCTGTCCAAATTTCCAGTAAACACTGCAAAAAAAGGAAAAGGAACAGTTTTACTTCCAGCTGCTACAAAGCGCTGACACTGGAGACTCCTTGTATACATGTTAAATAATCATCTCCTTACAGAAGACTTTACCACATTATTGATTATATGTTTTTCCTTTGTTAAACAACAACACATTTTCTTAATCCATTTACTGAGCTGTTACTATAACGATAACATTTTCGAATGAGTGCATTAAAATGAAACCAGTTGTTTATTCAGTCGTTATAGCTGCCGTTATAGAAAATTAATCAACACCTTTTGACCAGTCAGAATCAGGAATTCAGCAGTGCTGTAGTATAATGTGATTTTTAAGGTCATGTCATGTAAAAACCAAGTTTTCTGTTTTGTATTGTTAACACATCATATTTCAGCCGTATTTCATGTAAATAGCCAAAGCCTACTGACGTCAAGCCTTGGTATGGTCAGGTGAATAAGGAGAATGTGTCAAACCGTAACACCGCATACATAACCCAGTGAATAACACTTGCCACATTAGTGCTGGGCAATATGACGATATAATATCGATATTGTGGTAAATTATGTCACCTATGCTTTTCCAAGATATTGCAGATATTTCGATTTTTTTTTTAATAAAGATTGTTGTTTATTATAATTACAGTCTAGTGAATTGTAGTGATACGATAATTACAGTTTACCGAATCTTTAATACTTTTTTCCTGCCTTTTCAATGTTAAATTCTTCTTTAATGCAGCACTACTTTAGAGGCAGTTTTTTTAGCAAACGCATATATCGTTCTAGATATTGTGTATCATAGAAAGAATTGTGATGTGATATTTATGTCATATCACCCACTCCTGTATGTCACACTGTATGTAGTAAGGATATAAAATGCTTATGATTGTATGGTCTCTGCTAAGGCTGTTTGAAAGCTCTGTCGCTTCTGTGCTCAGCTTTAGGAGCAATGCAGAGATTGGTGAGAACCTGGCAGTGGTGAGATATAGCCAGAAGCAAAGCTCTGTTCAGGGATTCTGGAGGGGTTCTTATGATTGCCAGACTGCTGGCAGTCCTGTTTCTCAGAACAGAAGATACATGAACAAAGCATTCTTCAGTCGCAACTTCAGGGTTTGTCTTGCTAGCTACAATATTAGGCATCATTATTATCCACTCAAATGATTTCAACATAATCTAGGTTTTAGTGTGCAATGTCCAAGCATTACCAGATATTAGTATTGCAATATAGATGCCCTAGGCAGTATGTGTAGCACACAAGTGTACTGCTGTCAGCTTTAGCAACTTCCTTCTTGTCATTATGTCTCATTATTAAATGGGGTTTTGTGTCTGGTGGGGTTTATGGTGCTTGGCCTGCAGGCTATCAGGCTGGAGTTTGAGCTGGTTAAAGCAAGGCCAGGGCCTGGGGTCCTGCACTCTGTTCCCACAACTAAGCCCATACATTTACTCTGAAATGACCAGGAACTGTATTCATGTAACCACTACCAGCTGTTTTGCACCTATCATCTTGTAATAATCTCAGCCTAGTGACCCCTGGACCTGAGAGTCTCCTGGGTGAGTTTCGGTTCAGTTTTAGACATGTCTCTTTAACGACAAAGTAATGTTTCTCTAAGCCAAAAAGCTATTTGTCAACAGTCAGAAATTTGAATTGCAAATGCAAAAGTAGGACAGCAATGAACTAACAGATAAAGAATTTCTCGTTGAGCTGCGAACCTTTACAGGTTACACTGTAACCTGCTTCAAGAGCTTAGGTATGTAACCAAAGAGGAATAGATTATGAATAGATAATGTGTTCTTAAGTGAGGCAAATACACATATGGATAAGAGGTGTGCTATTGGTTTTTTTTTTTTTTTTTTTTTTAAAGCTTGCCAGAAGTGAGTCAGATTAGTTCATTAACATGAATATGCAGCATGGTGTGTGGTGTGTGGTGTTCATTCTTTCAACCTTAGGCTACAGGTTTGTTTACATTTTCAAAAATAGAACCAATTAAATTCATAAAAAAAATTCATGTTAGAAAAGTCTCATGCAGATCTCTAGTGAGACCAATTATGAACTTTTTTCCAGTGTTTTTCCAGTGTTTTCCCAGTGTTTGCTGTAAGGACAAACTGGTAACAACAAACTGGCAAATCACCTGATGATTCCTCTATACATGTCTGTATGAATATAGCTGGGCAAAACTGTTCCCTTTTCTCCTTGGAGCTGTTGAATCTTGAGAATATAATTCAAAATGTTTGCAGCAGATGTTTTCTAGCTTTACTTACTGTACGTGGAATGATTCCATCAGAATGAGATGTTTATGCACAACTTGTCAACATCCTTTTTTTGTGAAGAGCTTTCAGTAAAGACCAGAGAATTCAGACAATCAGAGACACAAGGAGCATGCAGTGCAGGGGGGTGACCATTTATTCCCATTTTTGGCATACTCATCAAGAAAAGAGGAAATGAGTGATGTTGAATGCTATGTCTCGGAGTTCTGTGCTGGGATAGACTGCTATAAATAGCATTTGGGGCCCCCAGGTCAGCACCAAGGCAGCAGACACTCATTTACAGCTGTTTCAAGATGGGACTGAGAGGCTAATGCAGAAAGATGGAGAGTTTGTTGAGAATTTCTTTTCAGACTAAACTTGATGGAAAACAATTCACATTCAGTGTATCGTATTAATGGCTTTCATGTGTTAACCGCAGGAACCCATTTAAGGGTCAGTAGTTTTTCAGAGTAAAGCCACACTATGCAGTGAGGATATAAATAACATAAAATTGCCCATAAAACTCCCTGTGTTGCCTTTTTAGCTCCCTATTTGTCTCTCTTCCCCTTCTTTCATGTTTCTCATCTGTGTGTACCCAGTTTTCCTCCACCGCTTTTCTTCCAGACATGTATGGAGTGGGTTAAGGAACTGTTTTTCTCATCAGTGGAAAGCTGCATGTGTGAAGAGAGGAAGTCTGAGCCACTGTTTTTCTCTCAATGATCTCCGTCTCCTGTTGTAGACCTCATAGGGCCTGCATCCTCTCTAGTAGGATGACCACATTCAACTGACTTCACTCCTAAAAACATTTGAAAAATACAGATTGCATCAATCCCAAACTACAGTCCATTCCTCACAGATGATGCTGCTGATTCTCTTGCATCTTTGTCCCTCGTTTGCTCCGTCACTGGATACCATGAATAAGGGCTACAGAAATCCAATCCTAGCCCTGAAGCATCTGTGAGCTGTTTGCAGCCTTAACTCACATGAGGTAATGACATCTCGCCATGTTGTGAAACGCCCAGCTACAGCACGCCTTAACAGCTGTATCTGATCCCCATGACACGGCTCTCTCCCCTGGTGAGGATGAAGAAAATCGCAGGGTTATTTCAGGGTCACGGCTGAAAGACATTTCATGCAGGATCACATTAACTGAAATCATAACTGCACTAGATCACCTTTCAGAAGTACGTATCTGCAGCATCAACTGACACACTAGTATTCAAAATCATTCTGCCTTGGCTCACCCTTTGTGCTTTAAGGAGTCGTTAAAGGAGAATGCATGAGCAAGACTAAACACACACTGCCTGTTCATTCAAATGTGTTCAAGGTGTGCATTGTCTTGCTAACGCCATGGACACTATCACCAAGGAGATATCACTCTAGCCTGAAAGTGTTGTAGTGAAGACAGAACGGTTTGTGCACATTTACTACGTCATTGTTTGTAGGTGTGTGTGTGGTCCTCACAGAGTAGACACTGAATGCAATAACACACCATGACATTGAGTAGGATCATTGAAACCCTTACTGTCCGGGGGTGGTTGGGTGGGTGTGTGGTTGGGGGGGGGATTAGTGTACATTCATCATAACATGACTTTTGGAGAAACATTTGAGGAACCACTGTGGGCCCAAGACAGACTATTAAATACTATTCAGGTGGGATAAGATTTCCAGACATATGTCTGTTAAGCAATATTGCTGGAGGATATCTGTAGTATTTATAATTGATTTTTATGGCATAAGCATGCACACATGCTTGATACTCTAAAAGTTCCATGTGTACATCATAGAGCTCATTTTAATGCAAACCGATTGTTTTGACCTTTATTAACAACACTTGTTATGGGGCTCGTGGTTGCACAGGTTGCGTTTGATCATTCATAGGTCACATGCCTATAAAACTCTCAGAAGCTTTGCTTCTTTGAAGTCCTTTTAAACATCATTTATATTTTATTTTCTGCATTTTAAACTCCATACTTGGTTTTGTTTTGGTTTCATCACGAGACGATAGAAAAGACTTCCTGGAGTGTCTTTTTACTGAAGTAAAAGCAGAAAACCAATTTTCCTACAGCATATGACAGAGTCTTTACCAACATGTACCATTTGAATGGGATATATATTACCTGGTGTTATTTCTTCTGCTTAATTTATAGAAGCTACAGTACTTTCTTTCTAACCTTTCCAGATGCATTCACATGAGTCATGTCAGTAAAAAAAAAAAAAAGTACTGACATGACAGATTTGGACAGGATTACAAACCCAGAGATTAACCGCTAATAATTACAATGCACTACCTCCCCATGTAAAATAAATCCAATCTGAATAAGGCCTTAGTTATAACTTGTTTTGAATGATTTACCGACGTTTTATGAGAATTTAGCTGATGCTGTCTGGCCATGTGTTAAAAATGACAGCCCATCCTAGCATTCTGTAGTATAATTTTAGTTCTTAAAGCATGACTTTCTTTAGTCTTTGGGTTTCCCAAGTCAAGGCATGTAGAGTTCATTAATCTAAGCCACCATATAGCCAAAGCTCAGGAGGGATTTACAAGACTACTTCTAAAGATGTAACATTTGCTGATAATAATGCTTGAAAATAAAGCCTAATGTAACTATAATTGCTTATTTGAAATACGATTCAAGATACTTTCTCGATAATATTTAAGAGCATTTTAAAGCGTGTATGTTGAGCCAGTTTTATATGCACAAACATGGTACTCAATTCTTGTGTAGTACATTAATTATTTACAGTCTGCCTCCAGCATTTTAGCTAGAATTTCCCACTTAGCACCTGCCTCATCTCACACTACAGAGTGACAGTGTTTACTTTTTACCTCTCTCACACCACCTTGTTGTTAAGTCTAAGAACAGTGGAGTTACAGCAGCTGACCTGCAAGCTGATCCATGTGTGTGAAGGGGGGGGGGGTGTTGTGGTTGGATGGATAATGTTTAGGCATTGTGTCAGAGCCAGGGGTCATTTGGATGACTTCCAGTGAGCACGAGCCTGGTGGACATTAGGACAACAATGACAATATTCTTGTTTCCGGTTCACTCATTATGTATGAATCGACATATGACACGACCCAGACGTAACAGAAGCTCCATCCGCTGTCGATGTGTCTTCAGAAGTAGCACCTGAACATTATGTAATGTCCTTAAACTGGGTTCTGGGGACCTTCAGGGGTCAATGAAATGTAGCTTGGGTTTTTTTTTTTATTATTATGTTGAAATCATAACCCACCATTATCAAACCTGTTATATTTCTCACCGAGTTCTTATAGTTATTAGCCTGTTTTACTGAAATGAGTGGGGTTATTTAAGGTTTGCTTGAATTCATGCTTAGTTGACTTGAAGGTGATTGAAGAAACAACCAGTAAAACAAGGTTACTTTTTATCTATAATTAACCCCATAAACTCCCAGGGCACTTCAGCTAGCCCAGACAGTTTCATTGTAGTTACTAAAAAATTCATAGTATAGTTTATAATTCATAGTATAGTAATATAATTTTTACTGTATAGTTAAAATTATACTTTCAGATAAATAACTGAATAATGAGTCTAGAATTTAAGGGGTTAAATGTGTTTCTTGATGTGTTACTTTGTGTTACTGTGAAGACCACACACATAATGATTCATTGTTTAATGTATTCAGTCTTTTCCTATGCATTGCCAGACAGCAGTTGTGAGAATGTCTTAGCAAACCCATTAAAAATACAACCAAAAGAGATTTGTAAGCTCACTCCCATTAACTACTAACTACTGCCCAAAAAACATAAATAAGCCATGGGAAGGAAACCAGTGTGGTTTGGCCTGGAGTGACATTGTACTCCATATCCTAGCTCTAGACCTGTCACATCCTGTCATATCAGGTTGCAAACAGAATAAATGTCATAACCTCTACTAGATGATTCATCTCACAATTCTGTGACCTGTGTATTGTTCTGTTAGTGCTTAGGGCAAAACACTTTTTCAAATTTTGAATTTGTTCTCTGATCAAGCGCAAACAAGGATGGCCATACATCCATTACAGTAGCCCTGACTGACTTGTGCTAACAAACAGCTGTGACCTGGGTTCAGATGCTTTCTTTGGTTTCCACACATTACAATTATATGAGTTATTAGCTCTGGTGTCCTTAGAGAACGCAGAAGTACCAGCTCCGACTTGAACCTGTCAGATGTGTGTACTCAGGCAAGTTCTCACTAATACAGCGAAAAAACCTGTAAGTCAAGGCTTGTAGCCTGTGCAAAGTTTGATAGTTGCTCCCAAGAGCCCTTTAATTGAAAACATGTAGGACAGCCTATGGAGCAGAAAGAAGAAAGCTCACCTGTGAGAACATTCAGTAGATCTATTTACCCCAGGGGAGGCCCAGGATGGTTTGTTAGGGTTCAGTCTCGGTATGTATGATAAAATGCTAAAAGTGTGGGGCAGTTCGAGACATTGTGAATGGTGTGTCGGGTGTGTGAAAGCATATGGTCCTCACAGCTGCATACCCACTCACTACATTCCAGTGATCTGACGTCAGTGTGGATGAGGCACTAGTTAGGCACAACTGACCTTTACTTTTAAGGAGAATCCAGGAAGTGCACCAGAGCGAGACCTATGAATGTTGCTGTTAACAATAAGGCCATCTTCTCATCTATAGTCCGTAGTGTGGTTGTACCAAGACATCATAATGATGGTAATCATATAATTAAACAGAACCCAAGATCATGACTATTTCCAGCATAGTAAATAAACCTTGTTTTCTCTTTTTCCAGGGCGTTGTTTGCATATGATGGATTCACCAACAACCTGAAGCTCTTTGATTCTGGAAGTAAGATAACAACAATGTGAATATGCATGATTTTTAATTGCATAGAAGATTTTTTTTTAGCAATCTATTAGTTATGTTCCAAACATTTTGTGCTGTGTCGGTGAATATAAATGTTTTCATTTATATTCATGAAATTAGTGCGATTTTGAAAAACTAAGGACTTGCCAGAAGGTGGAAACATTTCCCGTTGAGGCTCTGGTTCTTATTATGACAGCTTTTGCTATTTTTTTATGAGATAAAGGATACATTTCTACAGAGTAGAAGAATTACTTTGGTTCATGTTTAAGTGATTGAGATGGCAGTCTGGCAAAACCATGTAAGCAAATGTTGTTGACAGAAGATTTGTTGTATGATAAAGAGCTTACTTATTGTCAGAATAATTTGTAATCTCTCCTCTTATCCGTAAATTTTCTTCTCTCTGTAGCTGGAGGCTTGACAGAATTGGCCCAGAAGTTTCACATTGCCAAACCCATGTATGGACTGTGCAGGATTGCACTGTCTGAAGTGGGACAGCCACGGATAGTCCTGATCTGCTGGGTAAGCTGATGATGTGAAAAGAGAAGTGTGATTTCAGATGGTTTACACTGTGGTCTGATTTCATCACCACACTCAACAGAGTTTGCGTCTAAAACTAGATTTAGACACAGCTTTTCTGATTACCTTAAAGCCATAAAGCCTGGCATTAGTGCCACACTGCTTTGGGTGAGATCACGTTCATTTATTCCCATTGGATGTGAACCCTCAATGCTCTGCTCCCATTGGTCCTTCCTTGGGGTGTGAGCTTCATGTGGCTCCACATTGGTTGATACAGAAGGATCTTTGGAAAGGCTGTTTTTTAAGGAGGGATGTATGTGAGGCTCCTGTTGATGAGATATGTCAATGGGTTTCTCCCCACAAAAGGGCTTTGACCCCCAGACAGCATGTAACTGAAAGGGCTCAAATACACTCACAAGCTCGCAAAGCATGCTGGGAACCTTCCCAGTAACCTCCCCAGCACTGGTTGCCAGGACAACAAGGCTGGAATGCTCTGTTTGAGGTCAGAGGTGGCATCTGTAGCCAGTCAGGCGATGCAGAGAAGAAGGGGTAGTGGCTTTGCTGACCTGTTAACAGTGCAATTAAAAACTTTGTGTGTATCAGATAACCCCACAGATAACATTACACTTATTCTATTTAACTTAACAAATAAACAATTCTGATTCATTTAACAAGACATGTCTTACTATGGACTTTAAAATTATTCTGAAGTAGGCACTCCTTTTGGTTTTTGTTTTGCTTCATGATAAGTGTAGTCTTTGTGCATAAAACCTTCACATCTTCCTTTTTCCCTCATGTTATTTTCATGGCATAACCTCCTACAGTTTGTTATCTCTTCCAACTGAATTGAAGGCATCTTACCACACGAGTATCTTTGCCTAAACAAGTGTATTACTAACCCTAATCATATTTAATCTAGATTAGTCAAGTTTTGAAATTTCAGTGGAACTGGAAGTCACTTCCTATTTAAAATCCCCTGAGGCATGCAGTAAATATCTGACAATGTGTTTATTCTATTCTGCAGGTCACGCTGTATGTTGCCATAGTGCATAAATACAATATAATTATAATCCAATAACTGGCCTTGGTTGAAATGTACATGATCAGAAACTGATTGCTGTTAGATTTATGAAGCCGTTTATCACTGTAGTGAATGTACATGCAGACTGTAAATGATTTCTTTTAATTCATGCTATGAAAATGTTCACTTATGTCAAAACTTCCTCTAAATATGCTCCACAGGTTGGAGAAGATGTGGATGAGTATCGAAGGACAGAATGTGCAAGTCATGTGCCTGCAGTCAAAAACTTCTTTAAGGTAACCAATTTCCATTCTTCCTTTTTTAAGTTTCTCTCTCTTTCTCTCTCTTACGCTCTCTCTCTCTCTCTCTCTCTCTCTCACTCACTCACATAACCTACAAAATGATGTGCTACTGTTACCTAGCCAATAATCATAAAATTCCTATCGCATATGTTACACTTTTCAGTCCTCTCACAACTATGAGGAAATGTAACACAAGACTCAGTCAGATTTTGTTTTGAATGCCATTGTTTAACTGCACGGTAGATATTTGGGCAATATGCCACTTTTGAAACTTCCTTCTTAATTCAGAAGTGGTTTTGAGAAATTTTTTGAAATATAGAATCATCCAATAAGTCCAATAACGTCCAGTAATGTGGTGACATTGCTGCACAATTGCAATTTGTATTCACTAGCCTGATGAAGTAAACCTAATATCAAGTGCATTTCATGTTTATTTCTATCCTTGAATTCTGTTTCTAAATGAATGTGATTCTGAATTGGGTTATGAGCCAACTATGCCTACTGCAATCCATTTTACATTTTACTGCTACATTTTAATGCTAAAAACAATTTTTAATATTTCAGCAGTGGCTCATGACAACAGATTTTGGTAGGGCAGGACGACATAGATAATGACAAACAAAACTGACAGGCTATCACACTTGACTTATGCTATAGGCTAGTATCTAGTGAGTTTTTATAGTTACCTGTAATAGGCAGTTGAGATTGAACAACATACAGTCATCCAGCATACAGTCTAGCAGTGTATTTTGCAGGGTTCAGCTGTATTCAAGGTAGTATCATTACCAGGGTTGGCGGGTTTCAGCAAAATTTCCAGCCCAACTACATCTCAAACCACACAAAAGACCTGAAACAAGCCCAAAGATTTGGGCATTGGAAAAGGGAGACATTTCTTCTTTTTCTTCTTTTTCTCAGCCTTAGCGTGAGAAACAAATATTTCAGATGTGTTATCCACTCCATAATGCCCATTTCCATTTCTTTGAAATATACAGTGTCTTTTATCTTTCCCTTTGTGTGGAAATTTATTAGATTTAATTCTTTTTATTTGCTATAAACAAGATCTTGGTGGCCACAGAGTAGTTTTAAACTAGCCCAGTCTGTCTTTAACTGTCCTGTCCTCTGGTCCTTCCCCGAGCATGCGGCAAAGAGATGGGCCTGTATTAGTACATTCTGTTTTGTTGTAGTCCCCGTTTTTTACCATTAGGTTCAATAATACCTCTATGGAGCTAAATGGGGCAGTAAGCATTCCCCATTTTGGGGATTTATGCTCATTCAGCATTAGTGAGGTCAGGCACTGATGACGGGTTAGGAGTCCTGGGGGACAGTCAGCATTCCAGTTCATCTTAAAGGTGTTCAGACTGTAGGTCCACTGCTGACACTTAGGAGGCATTAGTTCCTAAAAGATGAGCTAAGTCTGTAGTGTAGAAGTCGTATGGCTACATGAGGTCGGATTCCAAACAAACCGTAGTCATTACCAAAACATGCAGAAACATTGTGGTCATGAAACCACATGACCATATTTTTCATACTGCCACTAATACGTAATCTAGTAATCTATTAATGTAATCTAAAATATAATGTGTTAATCTAAAAAATAATGGGTCTTTTTTTGTTTGTTTGTTTGTTTGTTTGTTTTGGAGTTGTTATATTATCATATGTCCCATCCCTGCAGTGGCTCTTATTCCTTCTCCTGCATGTCACACACGCGCGCGCACACACACACACACACACACACACATGATTATGAAAAAGGATAGGCCTATTTTGGATATTTTAAAATAACTGTCACAACTGAATTTCTTTATTCTAAAGTGATGGCATAGGCCAATGGGATGTAATTGCTAACTCATGAGCAGACCGTGATGGTAAAAAGCTTGGACATCTATAAAAATGTTTCCCAGAATGCTTTTTAATGCAAAGGAGATAGGGCATGTTCTAAACAACAGCAGAAGCTGGGTGAGCTAGGTGATATTAAACTGTATCTTCTAAATAAATGTTTGTATAGCCTCAGCTCCGGAATGATTTAAGCTCTTGTTTTAGTGAAGGAAGCCATGTTGCTGTACACTGCTAAGAATAATGCTTTATGCCCTGTTGCTGCCATAAACTCAGACACAACATGACACTTATAATTTAGTTTAGTGCTTCTTAAAACAGCAACCAAATGTTTCTCTGGTATTAAAATACTAATACATGGAATTTATTATAGATTCCCAATAATCAGCTCAGTTCAAGCCCATTTGTAAGTATTTAGGACTAGCATGAGTAAGGGGGCGACGTTTCCCTGTTTGTTTTTACACATCCTGTGTGTGTATCATTCTGGAATGTTCTATCTTCCTCTGTGAACTCTTTGTTCCCTTTCTTCTATCTCTTTAAATGAATAATTACAGTCCTCATTCTGCAGTTCTGAATACAAAAGCCAGACATGATAGGAGTGAGCTGGAAAGCATACACACACACACACACACAGCCTATATGAGCCCAGGTCTTGTTTGGAGAGACCGCTGTGGATGAAAATTTAGTGTGTAGAAACGGTGTAGAACAATAGTGCCACCAACATTGCAACAAGAGAAGGAGGGAGGTAGGAGGTGTAAAATGATAATTTAGTCGTTGTGCAGTGTACTCTCATCTTCCGTTACAAATGAAATGACTATTCGTCATGCTGAGTGTGTTGATCTTCAATTGTGATTGATGATTGCTCAGTGACAAGTGCTCTATTCATTTCATTTCAGCATGTGTTTGTCGTAGCACGTCTGCTTCCTCTGTGTGTGAGCAGGTGTGTGTGTGAATTGTATTTGTTTGGAATTGGTTTGCGAATGTGATAAAAATGAAAAGTTGGATTGCACAGGCTTGTCTGGGTGTGATAAGCTTGTATTGACTGCTGTGCTAACTTGAGCAACTGTGATTTTTGTCTCGTACTTGGCCTGAGAAGCATGGGGAGCAAAAGCTCTGGCTGTATTGGAGCACTCTTAAAAGAAATCAAGATCTTTTAGAAAGACAGTAAGCATAACTGGGCTGTTATTTGGTTTGGATGAAAAAAGAAATACCCCCAGTTGTTCATTTCAAAAACTTCAGCTGTGAATAAGCACATTGAGGTAGGTGCAGTACCACAGGTTAGGACTGTGAAGATTGACAATAGTATCAGGATTGTTGATAGATTCCAACTGTCAACTCAGACGATTTACATGTCTGTTGGAAAACACGGTGTCTGCCCCTTTAAGAATGACAAAAATAAAGTGTGCTGTCTCGTTATATGTGTTTCCTTTTTGCTTATTGTGTATCCTGTATACCCTTAATAACCTGCTCTCTGACTCCAGAGCAGAGCAACAGCCTTGCTCTTTGTCTGACGCTGCTGTTCACCACAGAGCACATGCACGTGTAGTTTATATAATGTTATTTATAATGAGCTTAGTTACAGCTAATTTTATAATGAGCTTAGTTACAGCTAATAACTCATTACATTTATTTCCAGTCCTGACTTTAGTTTTGCAAGCATTCCTGATCTTGTTAATGGGTAATTAAGCAAAAAAAACAAAACAAAACAACATGTAATGACGTAACTTAACGTATACTACATGTGCTACAGGTGTCTGGCCACACCCCCTTTCCCCCCCTCAAAGCCACAGGCGATACAGTCGTCAGTTGGCAATCATTAGGGGGCACGACAGGACGATGGCACACAATCTCACAAGCCTACCACATTAAAAAAACACTTTCTATTGTTAGCCCAGGTTTCCTATTTGCGGTTTGTTTCCTTCCTCTGTCTGTATTTGCGGAGTGCCTGTTCAATGGCTGGTGACAGGCACAGCTCAAACGCTCTCTTCCTCCTCTCTATTGCCTATTATTCTCCAGCTCTACTGAGCACCGCACTAACAAATAAACTCTCACACACGGAGGACAGGAAGAAGGAACAGAATGAAAGGATGGAATGGAGGAAGAGAGAAAGAAAGAAAAGAATGGCTCTGAAAAAGGTAATCTCAGTCACCCCATCATTGGCCTCTGCATATAGAGGTGTTGAGTGAATTCCTTGTTTCAGACCCGAGTTAGACAGGCTGTGTCTGATGTCGTGAGAACGTTCACGGTCTCCGTGGCCTCCCCTGGCTTTACCAGCCAGACCATGTTTGCCTAACATTTCCATAATCACAGAGAAGAGTTTTATGAGTTTATTGAATGCAAACAGGGTCACTTGTATACTTATTGCCTTTTAAAGGCATCACCCGGTCAGCTTGAGAGGCATCCAAAGAATGCCTTCTGTTCTCCGTTTTCACTTCGGCTCTTCTGACATGTAGTGAAATATATGCCGTGTGACCTTTCATGACTCCCCTTCCGAAGGAAGGCTTTGTTTATGTAGGAGGATGAAGACACATATTTGTTATGTACTTATTATTTTAGAAATTCAGTGTGGCCTTCGGTCCTTGACAGTTGTATGTGTTCTTTGAGTCCCATGCTGAGAACTGGGTGCTCGGAGCTTGTCGGATACACAATTTCTGGAGACAGGTTACCCTGCGTTCACACTACCAAGTGACAGGCTGCTTATGTTGCTTGTAGTTTGTCTCTTGTTGGCTGTTGTTGTTGCAAATTGGTTGTTGATTTACGTGTATACACTCACAAGAATGACCACTGATCTCTGGTATTTTGTTTGAAGCATTATTTTCTTTGTACTATCTCTATACACATTTAATGAGAGGTTGTATATGACAGGATAAAATGCAACCACGGTTATAAGTTTTTCTTGCAATTTTGTGTGTCAAACAGTAGGTGGGAACTAATTACAGGTAGAAACATAAGTTGTGGGACTGAATTAATGTCAGACCACATGTGGCTTGGTCCGAGGATTCATTTGAGCCGGTTGTTTTAATTTGTCGCTTTACTGTGTCATACCTAGTTTGAATAGAATTGAGAAAATCTCAATTCAAATGTCTCTTGCTTTTGTTGTTGAAATCATGGCTCTGTCGCACATGTTCATAGAAAAGAAACGGTCTTCTGTTGCTTTGTCATGATCTACTGTGGAAAAAGGTGGAAAAAGGTGTCAGGGAAGCTGGACCTCCAAACTCACCCATCAACCCTCGTTTTTACTGTCACCAGAACATAAAAATGACACATTAGATATCCAGGAAGCTCTCAGACCCCACACGCCACTACAAAATAATGCCACGTCAACTGCGGGAGCTGCTCAGCATTAGTCCAAATCACATGTTCAGTCCTGCACAGGTACTGGTTTACCTGTGTGGCAGTGTGCGACATTCTTCTCTGTCCTGGATATCAGTCAAGTCTCTCAAGCTCTCTTCCTGCTTTCTGCTGTCATGGTGGCACCTCTGACCACCTTCATTATAAAGCAAATTGTGAGCATGAGGTCATAGATGGCTGCATTGTTTGGAATGGTAACTGGAATTAATAGCAGATTACCGTGCTTGCTGGAGCTTTTATTGTTCTTGGCAGCTCTGTAGAGTCTGCTGGAGCCCAAAGCCAAAAGGAATGCAGTGGATGCCAGTGATTCAATGCAAGTAGAGGCACAGTAGCTATCAAGCCATATAGTGCCTCTTGACATTTATACTGGGTCTTATGTAGAAAATTGTTTGTAAGAGATATTAATATTAATAATTAATATTAATATTCAGTAATTCACCACAAAATATCTTCTCAGCACCTGGTTGCTTGGCTTATTTTTATTGTATTTTGGCTCCTTTAAACCTTCTATAAGACATTGCATTGTCTTTCATAAACAATGCTTGACCAGAACATGCTAAGACATCTCCATTTCCAACCAGAAGCACACATTTCATTTCAATCATATGGGTGGACAATTCAAACCAGATTCTCCATCTTGGCTTCTGCCACATAGTATCAATAACAGGAATTGTGTGACGCACTTTGGTAGTGTCTCAATCCCCTCTTGCTATTTCTCTGTATTGTCTCATTTTTATTTTATATCTTCTTGTTTTGCTTCTCAGTGCAGTGAGTCTGAGCTGGGAAAAATGGGTGTTTTCACAGCAATTTCACAGCAATTACTGGAAGTGGTTGGGTTTTTCTTGGATTTTTTTTTTTTGCATGGCAAACACTGGAGGTTACCAAGCTACATAACATTATCATATCCATATCCTTTTTAAAGCACATCGGCTGCATACCCTCTGTGCGTCTTAGACAGGTTATCCACCATCAACAAATCGTCATCTGCCACATGATCATGGTCAATGCAGCCCATAAATAATCAGGGTTCTACAGTATGCTTTTTGCCAAGAAGGACTAGTGACTTGAGACAGAAGCACACAGCACAAAACACTCAGGACTCCATCAGTGGACGGTGGATAGATTTTAACCAACCAGACTTCTTGTGAAAACTGTGATGAATTTACTGGTTGCATATTTGCACTATTTGTCCATATAATACACAATAATAGAAGGGATTTATTTATAATTGCACTATCCGTTGCACCCAGATGAGGAAGGGTTCCCTTGTGAGCCTGGTTCCTCTCAAGGTTTCTTCCTCATGTTGTCTCAGGGAGTTTTTCCTTGCCACTGTTGCCTCTGGCTTGCTCATTAGGGATAAATTCACATATTTAAAATGTTTTAAAATCCATTTATTTCTGTAAAGCTGCTTTGTGACAGTGTCCATTGTTAAAAGCGCTATACAAATAAAATTTAATTGAATAGAATTTGTGCAGTTGCTATCAAATAATAACTGGAAATTTTTTTTTAGAATAATTCCTAAAATACTCCAGCTTGGTCTAACCAGCTACCAAAACATAGGCTGAGCTGATATTTTCCAGCTTCCCTGTTACTTGATTAAATTGATTAATAGATGTTTAAGATTTTCTGATTGCCTTGTTGTTGTGTTATTTTCTTGGAACCATCTGCATATGATTTTTGCATTAGTAACTCAAATTCTTTCCATCCACCGGCACTAACTGGCTGCGCATGTATTTTGGCAGATTGTAGCTCAGACCAAGCTGGATTTTTCAGTAAGAAAAGTATTAATTTGTTCATTAACATTACAAAGAGCTTGCTGCCATGTTAATTAACATTACAAAAAAACTGCCAGAATCTGGTAACAGCTTTATAAAGCCTATTGTGTTTGTGCTGACAACAAAACTTTACAGAAAGTCTTTGGTTATTAACTGTGTGTATTAACTGTGTCTAGGTAAAGCAGCTACATTGTTAAGGTTTTATCATATTGTTAGTGTTGGGCATGGTGATGGCATGCTTTACTAATAAGTTAGTAGAGTTGAAAGCCAATTCAAGTTGTAATGGCGCCTCTTGCAATACGCTCCAATGTTAACGGGAGTTAATAGTCACTCATCTGCTATTCATTTTCAATAAGTGGCTGCAGGCAGACGAAGTGACCCGGGCTGAGCAGCGAGTGGACTCAACTTCAAGAAACCATCGCAAGCGTGCCTGAGATTAGTACACGCCCACCCGCCTCTGAGTTAAAAAGCTCAAAACTTTAGAGTTTGTAATACGAATATTGCATCAGCTTTGGCCAACAGGTCTAAAATTTGCTAACTTTGGCTAACAAACTCAGCTGCTACAGAAGCAAAATGCGTGTGATGTGTTTTCAAGAGTGTGCTCTTTTTCAGTGTGGGCTGAGTAGAGAATTCCGATGTTCTATGCATGAAGTAGAGAGATATAGGATGAAATAGTGGATAGTGAAATAGTTTTAGTATATGAATTTCTAGAAATAAAATTTTCAAAAAAATAAAGCTACGTTCACATTACAAGCTTCTTTGCACAATTCTGATTTTACTGCTCAGATCGGATCTGTCTATCTTGACAGTTTACATTCGTAACTGCAAGTGACTCATATCTCTCTTTAATGCGAAACGCCCTGCATGCGCACATCGATTTCTTGGGAAATTGTTTCAACGCACTACTCAGTTTCTGTGAATTCCAATCTGAACGTTCTCATGTCGGATATGTACCTGATTTAGGACTACATGTGAAAGTTTCATTTGCAAAGAATTTTTGTGTCCACACTGTCAGACTATGGCAGAAAATCCGATTTTTTTATCACTTCAACTTGGTAATATAAATGTAGCCTAAGTCAGAGTGGTAGGCTACATGGGTTGAAATCGGGTCCCACATGTGTACTGAATTGTACTCACATATTTAAAACAGTAGTGAGCAAAACACTCGTGCTGTAAAACCACTCCACTCCCAAGGTGTGGTCCTTGTTATTAAATGGTTTGGGAAGCCCAAGAGTAGACAAATGGGATTGCAAGATTATAGTTTTGGATGAAGGTATAGTATATCTCTGTTAACTGATCTGGGACCTGTTTGTTGTATAAGTATAAAATTTACTCATCCACATGTGACCCTAGGGAAGGTTGTTACATTAGTAGTGCTGACTTTGACATTGTTATTATGACTCTGTTAGCTCTGTCGAGCTGCGCCTTGGGGCGTTGCTGTATCTCAACAGGCTAAACGTTATTATCTAGGCAAGTAATAACACAGTTATCCGCCCTCCTCCTATTTTGAAAGAGGGATGAATAAGAAAGAAAAAAGAAGGGGAGCAAAGAGAGAAGGGAACACTTTTACTTCATGTGTTCAAATTAAGTATTACGCTTGATAAGACAGGCTAATGCATCGGTCTCGACTTGTTCGTGCTCTCTTTGGAGCTTTCATTGTGGGAAGGATAAGAGATTTACAGACATGAAGAAAGAGGTGGGTGTGGAAGAAGCCTGTGCACAGTGCACTAATCCTTTCTGAAACTGTGGTTTTTGCAGGCCTTGAACCACAGCCAACACTGACGGTGACGTAAGGCTCTGAGGCACACCCACAGCCCTTTATTTTTCATGCCCCCTTTTCGTACCCCTGTCCTCCAAGTCAGACTATTCCATCTGCAGAGCTTTATGTGTAATATATATATATATATATATATATATATATATATATATATATATATATATATATATATATAGACACACACACACAAATTATAAGACTTAGTGTGCCATTTAATGTGTTTTTTGTATAAACTGCTCCAGGGGTTCTTAAATCCAGTCTGGAGAACCCACTGCTCTGCATAGTTAAATCTCATGAGAGGGTTAATATTTAACTGATAAGCTGGATCGGTTGCACTGGAAACCTACTGGTTTTCCTAAAGTAGGTCCCTAGAACTATAGGTGAGAAACCCTGCATTACCAAATTCACAGTAGTTAGCGACAAAGTGACAGCGACCATTAATTTTCTATGCATGTGTGTGACATGGAGCCCTGATTTCTGTAACAGCTGCTAGTGTCAAAGCAACAAGCACATTTTGAAAAGAGATTTTCTTAATTGCAATGAGGTACGACGTAGTAAAGGGACAAATCCAAATGATTGGCTTGAATGATTATGCGGACTATTCCTGTGGGGGCGGTGTGTGTGTGTGTACGTGTGTGTGGTTTGATGTTTCTTAAGTTCCCCACTCAATTTCAGGTCCTACATGCAAGTAGTTCCCATTTACTGTTTAACTGTCAAAAATGGGTTAAAAATTTATAACCGTGGTTTCATCTTATCCTGTCAGTTATAACCTCTCAATAAATGTGTATAGAAACATTAGGAGCAAAAATAAAGCTTGAAAAAAGTAGCAGAGATTGCTGGCAAACCAAATTTAAGCACATTTTAAACAAAAGTGGCATGTAAAATTTAAACAGTGGGCTGGAGACTATATAATTTTGGCTACTAATGATTCTCACTGATTCTCATCAGAACTAAAGAAACAGTGAACGCCCACAAACGACAACAGTAGCGGCCGCTACACAGCCACAAGAGATACACTACAAGTGACACTTATCTCCCCCTAGTGTGACTGTATGGTTAGAATTCACTATTGTACTTTTCCTAATTTTCAGCGAATGAAACTAGTCAGGTTTCTGATCCAAACTGACTCGGAGTGGAACTTACTTATAGTAGATCATGGCTGGAATGACAAACAGCATCTGGAAAAAGCAGCGGATTGCACTGATTTCCACAGCGTGAATTCCGTCGAGTTTCTTCACGAGAACAGCAGCAACTGAAAAGAAGACTGAGGCCAGGAGGGTGTAGATGAGGCCCAGGCCAGAACATGCTTTCTTCTCTGATGGAAAACAGAAATGTGAAGAATCAAAACCAGAACAGTGAGCGCCGTCCTTGAAGAGATCTCAATTTATTCTATGCTTCTTTCAAAACAACAAAGACCAGTGAGGGAATATTAAAGCAAAAATTCTTGAAATGATTGAAACACAAACATGGATTTAAAAAATAAATAAAGAAAGAAATACAGTCTATCAGGACGGTCAAGACTGTAATATTAACTGAAAATATTATTTTTCATTATAGAACATAACCCAGAATTGTACTCTTTCAGTAAAATGAGCATCACTGTGAGATCTGACTTTGCACACTGTGAAGTGATTTGAATGCAGAAATGGGAAGAAACCGAGGTGTGTCAATGAGCATGTGGAGGTATCGGGTTTTGCTGATCTCATGATCTCTAAAGAAATAAACAACAGTGTGGTTCGTTTGACTACCTGTTGGGCGAGTGCACCGTGTCTGAGGATCAGGTCATGGGAAAGCCTAGACTGAACACAGGCCAAAATGTATCAGGTGTGCTGATCCCAAATGGGGTCTGGAAAATTACCTGGGACTGTAGATTCAAAACAGAGAAATGGTTGTTTCCTGAATTGACTCGTGCGCCATAAGGAAGTGACTATAAGGAAATATTTGACTGGTTAATCAAAGCTTCCTTATAGGATAAAGGCAGGGATGATCTGGTGTGAATAATTCATGGTATAATTATATAACTTAATATCATGATTTTCTGTAGATCACAGAAATATAACATAACATTTGTAAAGATGATAATAATAATCAATATTTGATAATATGGAAAAAAAAAAAAAAACTATGGCAGTATCATGATAAATTATTTAGTTAAGAACGGCTAGAGTATACCAGTCTGAGGGTATATCAGCACCCTTTATATCCATCATTTAAATAATTTAATAGTTATCCCTCAGCATATCAAATGCTATAAAACACTTCCATGTGGAAACTGCAAAGTCATACTACACGTGATCAGCTGCTGGAATCAAGTCACGCACACTAAACCTGTTTACCTCGCCTAGTTCTGGCCTGATAATCCTTACACTGGTTTCTGTGATAATGAGCATTACATATTAATACATAATTATACGAGGGAAAAGAGCACGTCTTGTTTTAGATTATCTGATGACATGTATATAGAAAACTTGACAACTATTTACAGAAAAATGAGCAATACCCTGCTAATAGGACAGTGTCCCCATATTGATTATTAGGAAAATGACAAGGACATGGATTTGTAGTAGATATATTTTAGCCTAACCCAGCCCAGAAAATCTGTTGTAACAATAATACCTTTTACAAAATTGAGAGCCACAAGAATTTTCAATAAATTAAAAAAAAAAATATAGAAGATTTTGGATGTCCACTGTAAGGGTAAAACAAACTGTTTCCTGACTCTACGCTGTTAAAGGCCCACTCCTGTGGCCTGCTCTCACGTGTCCCCGTGTTCAAACACCATGTGTGTCACCGGTCGCTGACCAACGTAAGGTAATCACGAGTGACCCACAGAAAGGCACTCCGTGCTCATTATTTGCCTATATGAACATGTCAGTGTTGTTCTATAGCTCTATATACTCAACAGACAAGCTCTTTAATTCCCGGGAGCTGATTATAGACTTGCTGACTTTAGAAAGCCTGCTGCTTTTGTGCCCTTGACAAAGCTTAATGGCAGAAGGCCTTGGGCTGTGTTGTCTCTCTTTCACGTCTCTGTTTGCACAGACAACTTGCATAATATATGTACTCATAGTGAGAAAACACCTAAATGAAGACCGATGTGAAGACCGATGTGAAGACCGCTGTGAAGACCGCTGTGAAGACCGCTGTGAAGACCGCTGTGAAGACCGCTGTGAATGAGCTGTGAATGAGCTGTGGGCAGTGCCAAGTGAAACAATATTGATCTACACAATATTGAACGGATACAGTTCCTTTTCTTCATTTTCGTTGTCTGGCGCTGAACTTCAGTTGATGTTAAATGTGTTTGAAAGAGAAGCATACCAATTCGTGGTTCTTCCCCACTGCATTCAGGAAAATAAAACCACAAAAACAAAAACAAAAAACAAACAAACAAACAAAAAAAAAAACCACCCAAAGAGCAACCAGACTTAAGCGGTTCAGAAACCACGGCTGCATGTGCAGCAGCTTTGCAAATAAACCAGTTGCTCTGTAGTTTTCCATTACCATTGTATAAACAAGATTAAAAAAAAAAAAAAAAGGAACATAATTATAGTCTACAGATAAACCTCCCACCACTACCTGATGTCTAAACCTGTACATTTACAAGGCCTGATTTTCATGATCTCTCACTAGTGTCAGGTAGATGAGTGTGTTTGTGGGAATAAATACGCTGTGCTCTCTGGAGGAGCTGGCATTAGCCTTCAACTTTAAGGCCAACCCACAACTTTTTTTTTTGTAAAATACTCTAGTAATGGAAAATTAGTTTTGTTTAAGGTCAAAATAATCAAAGTATTGATTTTTGTTTTCATTACAATTCAGTGGAGTTGCTCTTTAATCACCTTTATTGGTTATTATAAAGCCATAATTAATCTCAAGGAAATGACGGTAATGTCACTCTCTGTCTCTCTGTCTGTCTCTCTGTCTGTCTCTCTGTCTGTCTCTCTCTCTGTCTCTCTCTCTGTCTCTCTCTCTGTCTCTCTCTCTGTCTCTCTCTCTGTGCTGAAGACTTTCCTCTGGCAGAAAACCTTTACAAAGTGCTGACACCCGAGACTCTTTCTATAAATGTTAAAGAAACGTTTCCTTAACAAAGACATCACCATCCGATCAAGGGTTATACAACACATTTTTAAAATCTGTTTATTATTAGGCTTAAGTTGTTCGTATTCAAAAAAAAAATGACAAAGTATCAGAACAAGCACATTAATATAAACCTTTTTAGCTGGAACTACTGTCAGAGCTGCCGTTATAGAAAATCTGTCCAATCAGCTTCACGACTGTGGTATGAAGTTATTTTAAAACGTTAACTTTAAGTGAAAGTCTTTCATCAGCTTGTCACTGAGCAGTATCAGGATTACAATCAGTAAAAATAACTGATTAAACCACTCATGATCTCTTACCATCTGTTATTAGTGAACACTGCACAGAACTAGTTGATTTCAGCACAGGACATTATTCATATTTTTCAGTGATATACTGAGCAACTGCTGCTTTAGTGAAGAGCGAGGTAAAATGGCTCGCTTTGACTCAGGGGAGAATCATTAAAAATCATTCTTGCAACCAGCCGAGTGAGTAATGACAGTGTGAGCTCGTGATGGAATGTCGCAAGGGATCACAAAATCACCGAGATTAACGCAACAGGCAACATCTGGCCATATGGTGAAATCTTGAGGACTGTCCCAAAAAGTTTGCCTTTACATCCTCGAACCCTTGTGCACTACACGGTAATAATTCAAATCAGTTTTCTGAGTTTTCACATGAGTAGTACAGAGAGATATTCCATGTAGCCTCCTAAAAAAAAAAAAAAAAGGCCTATATAGTGACATTGACCTGCTGTTTCTGTGGCTGTTTGCAGTAACTATTTTTTAGATGGTATTTCAATTAATCACGTAACAGCAAACAGAAAATAATTAAAAAATTTTGGAAACAAAAAATTTAATTTGTTTTTCATGTGATTTGCATTACTGGTAGGGAAATTTACTGAGCTTTGTTCAAGTAAATGTGGCGTAAATGTTTTTTTTAGAAGAGGAGACAGAGAGAGGGGTGCCCTAGACTGAGAAGTTAGTGTGTGTGTGAGAGAGAGAGAAACAGACAGAGAGAGAGAGAGAGAGAGAGAGAGACAGAGAGAGAGAGAGAGAGAGACAGAGAGAAACACAGTGAGAGAGAGCAAGAGAGAGAGAGATACAGACAGAGAGAGAGAGAGAGACAGACAGAGAGAGAGACAGAAACAGACAGAGAGAAACAGACAGAGAAAGAGAGAGAGAGAGAGAGAAAAACAGACAGAGAGAGAAAGAGAGAGAGAAAAACAGACAGACAGAGAGAGAGAGACAGAGACAGAAATGGAGAGAGAGAGAGAGAGACAGAGAGAGAGAGAGAGAGAGAAGGGAGGCTGGTGAAGGAAAGACTGTTTACGGCTGTCGTGTCAAATTGTAACTGTTGATAAACTGCTGTGGTATAAGAGAAATAAACACTCTGGCGGTGCTGTTAAAGGAAAATAATCAGCGATGGGGTATGGAGTGATGTGGTGTGGTGTGACCTGATGCGATCTTGATTATTTTCCGATAACAGCACGTCCTGAAATGACAAAAAAATGCAGCTTGTTCTAGACGATGCTGCAGAGAAACCACAAAGCCGTAAAGTCCTCCGACTCCTACCATGTTAAATAAACGTCTCATTACACTCTGTTTATCACCAGGCTTATGACGTGGCCATGTAAACTCCTGCTGATGACCTGTTACCATGGAAACGATAAGGTATTAGTAGCAGCGCATTAATATAAGCCTGTGACTTGACTTAGAGCCAGCACTACTGCCAGAGCTGCTGTTACAGGAAATGTATCAACGCCTTCTGACCGATCAGATCCTAATCAGATGATTATAACGATCACTGCCACATCATTTGAATGGTTTCTGTACTGACTGTGATGCAGGCTACAGAGTTACAGGAACAACAGGAACCGCCTCGTTAGGAACGCCATGCAGTCAGCGCTGGCCAATCAAAATGCAGCATGGCAAAGCCTGCTTGCTTCTGATTGGTCAGTGTGTCTGCTGGGGGCCGGAACACAAACCAACTGCACTTTTGTTACAGTAAGGACGGTGGCGTGTTAATGTATGGTGGTACAGGAGATTCATACAGTAATGTCAGAAAATGTGATGTGTAAACATATATGGGGCTTAACTTTTTTTTTTAAAGACCGTGTTAGCATCCATTTAACGTGAAATTAGTAAATTAACTGAGGAAGTCCTTAATAAAGAACAACAAACCCGTATAAAGTTTCTGTAAGAAACTTGTCACGCGCTTTAAAAACCAACTAAGATGAAGTAACTTTAGGATTTATGGATATATTTATCGTCTCTTAAAGTGTCCTTTGTGAACGAGTGTAGTTTTAGAAGTGCACTTGAGCCAAGTGAGAGCTCAGATCAGATGAGATCAGATGAGATCAGATCAGCTTACCTCTCGGAAGTGCTGCGCGTGACTCCGTGTCGTCCTCGGGCTCGTGCCCGGGTTTAAAACACAAACACTCGGCGCATTTTCGTGAGTTTTTCTGTGACATGCCGCCGGTACCGCCATCACCTTCCTCGCGTAGTCTGAAACTGCCTCGCAGCCGACTTTCTCTGTCCTGCTCCTTCTCCTCATCACCGGCAACTTTGGGGAACACCGCGTCCTCGTCTCTGAAGGGGACAACCGACAAAACCGTGTGTCCGCCATTGTCGTCGTTTCCCTCTGTGCCATTCCTGCTTCTCAAATCGTCCATATCAAGATGCAACAGGTGCTCATATCTCGGCAACGCGCCTCGTCACACTGTTCCCTGAGGAGTACAAGTTAGCTAAATAATTAACCTTGCGCGCTCTGACTGGCAAACGCCATGTTCTACCACTAGAGGGCGCGAGCGAGCGAGCACGAGGGAGAGAGAGAGAGAGCACGAGGGAGAGAGAGAGAGAGCACGAGGGAGAGAGAGCGCGAGATAGATTTCGGCCGCGTCCCAATCCACACACCACTTCCTCACTACTCTATACTGTGAATCAAAGTAGTAGTAGTCTACCTGTGCGGCTAAGTGTGCTCCAGAGACGCACACTTAAATACTAGCAAGTACGTGAGGGATTTTATGTGAGCTGATATGAAAGATTTGGAAGAACACTTAACACCGAGAACGAGGGTGTTTTTAAACACGACCATAACCTTGGAGAATAGACAGAACAGTAAATATAACGGTGGCCAACTGACAAGTTTCCCTGCGTTTTTACCCACTCATAATGACCACTACAGCGACCATGTGCTTATTATTAAAATATGAATATGAGTGCTAATCATTTATTTATTTATTTATTTAAAAAAAACATGCTTATAATTATGAATAACGTGCTATTTAAGTATTTATGCAGTCATTTTTTAATAAATACAAGCCATCAGCTTGTAAGATTCCCATGCAAATCCAACAAAAGAGATGTCACATTTCTATTAAAGTGGTTTATTATTTCTACACAGTCATGACAAAGAATAAACAATTACACGGCTAAACCTTCTGTCTAAAATGACATACCTACAAAATGCTATCACATCTAAATTCACTGCATTATGATTAGCCTAAACTGAATTACAAAATGCAGAATTGTTCATTCAACCATTCTACCATAACTAGTGTAAAAAAATCTGTCAGCCAGATGAACTATTTTTTTGTATAAAAGTTACAAACTGCTTAAGACTACAGTAAAAATCTGTCAACGTTTGACTGGCCAACCTACTATGGCATTAACGGTTAATCACTAAATTTGCGGTTTGTGTTTCTTTATTATACCTCTCAAATGTCCCACTAGCTTTTGTCTGCAGGGAGATAATACGAGAACAATGGCTTTTGTTAAGAAGAGGAGGGGTTAAAAAGAGTAAAACTGAAAAGTGCAGACTAGATGATGATAACAATGGTGAAGGACACAAAGGACTTCTAGAGAGGCGGTCATCTGGAAGCATCATTAGTCATCTAGAGAACGCATGTGAGTTCTGACAGCAAGCTCGTCTCCATCAGTCTGTCCCCCCTGCACTTTCAGCAAAAACCTTCAAGCAATGCTTCAATTACTCAGATCGATGATGAGGTGCTCGTAGATCTGTGTCCTCCCTTTGAAACTGGAGGCAAGCAGGAGCTCATGGTTGTCAATGGATACCAGGGAGAAAGCCCTTGGTGCTTGGACGTTCAGCTCCTGGAAGTGCACAAAGCGGCCCTTCTTGGAGTCCCACTGGTAGACCTGCGTGAGCGAGTAGTCGCTGCCAAGGATGGCGTACTGCCAGCTTCCTACAGTCACAGGTTGGAAGACCATGGAGCCACGTGATGGTACACTCTGCACCTCGGTGAACATGGCACCATCCCACCGCATCACCTTCGAGTCGCCAATGAAGCGTGTCAGGCAGATATAAAGCTCACCCCTGGCTCTGAAGTGCTTGACGGCATATACATCCTCTGTCTCAGGGATGTCAGTGCGCCGCTCAAACCTCTTCTGGCTCCGGCTCCACTGATAGACAACGGGCCGTTGCGAGCTGCTGGACAGGATCAGGTGGGGTTTGCCGCCGATCTCCAGGTACTCCACGTCCGTGTCACGGTGCCATGGGTGTAGAGACTGGTGCGAGTAGAAGCCGTTGCCGTTCCACTTGTACACAGTAGTGGAGCCTGCTTTAGAGCTGTCAGCAATTGCGAAGAACCACTCGCCGTCCAAGCGGAACGTCTCAACATCGTTGGGCTTGCGGATCTTCAGGATATCAATGTCTTGGATCTTGATGAACTTGTGGGCTGATGTGTCCCGCTTGTAAATGTGTGAGCCCCCAAAAAGTTGTGCGACAATAATGAAAAGCTGGCCATCAATCACCATTGGCTTACAGACCACGGTGGAGGTGCCTAAGAAGAAACAGAGATAAAACCAATTAAATACAGTATCATGGTGTGGCATGATAAATAAAGCTGCATTCAGCACAGGTAAACATCTCTACTTTAGCTTTAGGTGATAATACGGTGTGAGGCTGTGAAATGGACTAGTCGACTTGAAGAATTTTGGTTACACTCAGACTTTTATCTTTCAATGATCTCATTACTGAACATAACAAATCAAACATTCTGAGTGTGTATATTAGCTGGCTCTCACTCTCTATACTGTCATAAGGTCTGAACTCCATGTTGACGTGGTCCCATTCCATGAAGCTACATGTTCCCACAAAAGGCTGTGCAAACACCGCATATTGATCGTTCCCAACAGTGAAGGTCTCTACTGAAATAGACTCAAACTTCAGGGTCTTCTTGGAAACGAACTCTGTAACAGAAAGATGATTTCACTGCTGGATATTTCAGTTTTGAAACCGCAGTTTCAAGAACTTGTTCTGACTTTAGAGATTCGTCTTGTTTTATGGGATCATAAAATTAATCAACAGTCTTGTCAGAATTAAAAGTATTATAAAGGATCATCGACTCACCTGCAGTTATACAGTCAAACGCCTGGGGCATCAGCTCATTGATCTTCTTCCCTTGATAAAGCGGCGGCCCGCTACAGTGTATCTGGTCCACTGTTGCATTGGTGTTGTGCATCCACTCAACTAGCCATTTCAGTTTACAATCACAGACGAACATGTTTCCTCGAAGATCCCTGGTAGTACATATATTTCCAGTTAATATCATGCTCTGGTTATTGTAAAGTTGATGTCATGAACATTATTTGGAGATATTATATTTGTGAACTGTGTAAAAACATACACTTTGGTTAAGGCATCCATCCCCTTGAAAACATCTTTGGGTAATGTCTCCAGGTTATTATAGGCAAGACTCCTGATCATTAAAAAGATAAACATTAACATGTAAAGCTTTCACACCCACTATATAGAGTTAATAATTTGTTCTTTGATAATAAATTACGCTCTGATTTACTCACAGATGGAGCAGAGATTTCAAACCTCTAAAGGCCAAAGGTGACATGGACTCGATTTTATTGTTTTCAATAAACCTACAATCAAGTATCACAATTAGTAACGGTTATTGCACTTATTTACTACATTAAAAAGTAATAAAGGGCAATGCAACTCACAGGTACTCCAGATGTGGCAGGCCCTGAAATGCATCTTCATCAATAGAGTCAAAGGTGTTGGCTGTAAACAAGCTGTAAACCAAATGAACATTTTAGTTCCACTCACACATTTGCACTTGTTTTAATTTTCCCATGACACCTTGACATACCACAATACCTAATCTCTATCATTACCACAAACAATACCACAAACAATACTTTAGTCTTACAGCAGTTGTTGGGGCATCAATATGCATGTCTCTCTATAATTTATCCTTTTAGAAATGGGACTTTTTATGGGGGGGTAGAACATGTGGTTATCTTGCAAATAGTCACATGACTAAATGGTTCTCAAAGTAAACACAAAAGTGCGTCAGATTTCACATAACCATGTGTGAGGAAGTGTAAGAACCAGAATGACTTTTCCCTGTATTGCTCCAGAGGTTGGAGTTTAAAACTACATAAGGCATGCGCTCATTCTCTCATACAGTCAGGTCCATAAGCATGACACAGTGACACAGTTTTCGTAAATTTGCCTCTGTACACCACCACAATGGATTTGAAATGAAGCAATCAAGATGCGATTGAAGTGTAGACTTTCAGCTTGGATGCAAATCCTTTGCAGTCAATGACTGCCTGACATCTGGAACCCATGGACATCACAAAATGCTGAGTTTCCTCCCTTGAGATGCTTTGCCAGGCCTTTACTGTAGCCGTCTTCAGTTGCTGCTTGTTTGTGGGTTTTTCTTCCTTCAGTTTTGTTTTCAGTAAGGGAAAAGCATGATCAATTGGGTTGAGGACAAATGACTGACTCAGCCGTTTAAGAACATTCCATTTCCAAGCTCTTGGGTTGCTTTCACGGTACGTTTTGGATTATTATCCGTCTGTACTGTGAAGTGGTGCACAGAGGCAAATTACGAAAATTGTGTCACTGTCCAAATACTTATGGACCTGACTTTATATGTCTCATCCTAAGACTGTTACTGTTAAAACGTTGACAGCTGTAATTTTAAATTTGCCTGATCAGGTAATGCATGTTAAATGTTTACCGAGAGATTTCAACTAGATTTCAACTAGATGCTTCTACTATAATACTGTTTTCAAGTAAACAAGGAATATGCCCCAATGTTTTTCTGTGGTAAATACCAATATCCCTATAAAGAATAGGTTTTAAAAAAATCCTGAAATCTTTAAATTCCTTTAAATGGAAGGTTTTTCACTGTTGTCACTGAGAACCAACCATTTCTGCCACTTCTTTCTGGATTGTATCCTGATATTACTTTAACCACACGCATTTAATATGAATCTCAGCTCCTTACAAAGTTGACAAATGTCAACTTTCAGTGCTCTATGTTATGTTTTATGAATAAGATGGCTGCCGCATCAAAAATCTTCACGCACTGGTATTTCTTACTGACATCTGAAAACATCACCTTTTGCTAGTACTTCTGGTTGTCAAATGTGACTTGGAGAGACATATGCACATAAGACATAAGCATGTGGCTAAAATGTGTCTCAGACCACCTCCTGAAGTGGTTTGAACAAACAAATTTAAATCTGTTGCAAACGTGTCTTGAATGAATTTACTCATTCGTTTTTTATTTGGATAATCTCTGGATCTGGATATAATCCTCACACTCAAGGTGCATCAAATGACCAAATGTAAAAGGAGTTACAGACAGAAGTGATAGTAATAGTAAAAAGGCTTTTTGGGACAATTTACTTAAACTGGACATTTTAAGGCTTTCCCTTCTGACTAAAATAGCCTGTGCAATTGTGATTGCTGACATAATTTGCCAGGTTTTTCTAGAAATCAAATAAATAATCATTCATTTATGCAAGACCTATAGTCCTAGGTACTGAATAGGAAACTTTTTAACAACACTGACTGACTTCAAACCATAAAATTTAGAAGACAAGGCCAATAGAGCAGCTGCACTGCATAATTTATACACCACAACACACTGCAGTGTTGCCAGATTGGGCAGTGTTTCTTTACTAGAAGTATCTCAATTTGGGCTAGAAAACATGTCATTGGGCAGTGGAGCTATATAATTTAGCAAAATTGAATGGGGAATTCTACTTTAAGCCACAATAAAGGGATGTTTGTTATGGTCTATATGTTTATATGTTTCTAGACCTGATTACTTGCCTCAACTGATCAATAAATGAAGAGATTTTCTAGTTTACTTACTGTTGTGCTGCCTTAGTAGTGGTAGTTCAGAAAATCAGCAAGACCAGCAAAGATGATCTACTAGCTTGACAAGCTCGGCCTTTGTTTTGGCAGCGTGTAGCTGATTTTTAGCAGGGACAAACAGCTGATGGAAGTGGAGCAAAGGAAAATAATAGCTGATGCTAATATACACTATATGGCCAAAGGTTTGTATACACCTGACCATCACACCCATATGTGGGCCTTCTACAAACTGTCACCACAAAGTTGGAAGAACACAACTGTGTGTATATTCTAGAAGGTCTTTGTATGCTGTAGCATTACAATTTCCCTTCACTGGAACTAAGAGGCCCAAACCTGTTCCAGCATGACAATGCCCCTGTGCACAAAGTGAGCTCCATGCAGACATGGTTTGCCAAAGTTGAAGTGGAAGAACTTGAGTGTCCTGCACAGAACCCTGATCTCAACCCTACTGAAGACCACTGGGATGAACTGGAACTCCAACTGCACCCCAGACCTCCTCACCCAACATCAGTACCTGACCTCACTAATGTGGCTCTTGTAGCTGAATGATCACAAATCCATACAGTCACGCTCCAAAATCTAGTGGAAAGGCTTCCCAGAAGAGTGGAGCTTATTATAACTAAATCAGGAATAGGGTGTTCAAATGGACGTGATGGTCATGTGTCCACAAACCTCTGGCAATACAGCCAATTTGGATAGCCTAAAGGTTAGTTTCTGATTTGATTGTACTGTTCAATCTGGCAACCCTTTTTAAGCCTTTTAAGTATTTAGATACGGAGCTTAATGGACTCCTTAATATTGCAGGGTTCTGGTGAAGGAACAGACAGTGCTTGTTTACAGACATTTGCATACCTAACATTGCGATCCGGCCCTCAGTAGCCTAATCAAGAACAGACACACAATAACACAAAGGGTATGCACTTAAAAAAAAAAAAGTTTCAAAATAGAATGCATCCACTGGGTTGCCATGGCGACGCCCAAGCCTGCGTGGTACCCTAGTAGATTAGTATTAAAACTAGAGTAGTATAAAAAACCCAGTTTTCAGCAGGGTTTGAGATTCAGCCTATCCCTGCTGAAAAAAACAAAACAAAACAAAACAAACAAACAAACAAAAAAAAACAATAGAAACCCTCATAGAATTTGTAATGGTTTTAATGGTTATAATGGGAATTCTATTGGTTTTAATGGAAACTCTAATGGTCCCTGTGGGTCCCTACTGGTAGTTTGTTGCCTTTTATTGGTGGATTGTTATGTCTAATGGATACCATTAAGGACCAGTAATGGTTTTAATGGTTAGCTGATGGTTTGTAATGGTATTTGTAGTGGAAAGCATCAGAATTTCTGTGATGGTTTCTATTGTTTTGGGGGTTTTTTCAGCATGGATTGCACAGGGATTAAAGAGCTCACAGCAGCTGGAGAGACGGCGTGTGCAGGAAGCTTCCTGGGGCAATTTCAGTGAATCCAGACTTCACGAACGATCTGTTGGCGAGACACGGAAAGTGTATCAACTAATCCATTTTTTTCCTTTTATTTTTACGCACATGCCACTAGGAAAATCTTGTAAACAGAAACTTACAAGGAGACGACGTCCGGAGGGAAGGTGTGCGGAACAGTCCTGATGTTTTCACACAAGGCGTTATCTTTGGTGCATGTGCATCCCACAG
This sequence comes from Pangasius sanitwongsei, assembly GCA_037576675.1. Classification (NCBI taxonomy): domain Eukaryota; kingdom Metazoa; phylum Chordata; class Actinopteri; order Siluriformes; family Pangasiidae; genus Pangasius; species Pangasius sanitwongsei. The sequence goes on from CM075026.1 coordinate 9,889,338, forward strand.
GGCACCGGGGCTGCTTATTGCCCCTGCGGCTCTCCGCCGAGAGAACGAGCGCGGCGGCGCAAAGCAGCGTCAAAGTGACCCGCAGCGTCCCGCCGCCGTGTCGCATCCTGTCCCGGTTCACTTCAGAGCCTGGGATACAGAGCTGCTCCTGACGAGATCACGGCTGCTGCTGCTGCTGCTGGGAGCTGGGAGGATGCGCCTCGGTCGATGGATAACGCTAAAGATCTCAGAAAGGCATCCAAGCGCGTCGTCCCAAATATAAAGACGCGCACTGCATCCACATGCAATACTTCCCAGTTCAAAAGAAATACACTATCTAACGCAATAAACAGCCTTGTGCAGAGACCATGCCACCCCTCCAAGGCGACACTGATAGCCTACAGTAAATAAAGATGTGTGCAGGGTCTCAGCCAATGGTTTTGGTGCTTTCTCTCGTTTTTCCCTGCGATTGCGCATGAGCGCATCCTGGGAATTAAGCTTATCAGAATATTCATGAGACAAAATCCACGCACCTGAGTCCCAGGCTGGGAGAAAAGGACGCTCCTGGGCTTTGTAGCTTTATTACCCCGTGATTTATGTCAAACATTATACAAGAATTCAATAAGCCTATGGGGCTTACTGCTATATTTATGCTCATCTTGTTGTTGTTGTTGTTGTTGTTGTAGTAACAGTAGTAGCATTTAGACCTGTAATTAACAATTAATTTTAGATGAATTGCCGTGCAAGCAATTGGAATGAACGATTTAATAATCATTTATGTTGACTGTATACCAGTATAATCAATAATGATGTTATAATGATGCACTAATAATAGACGTAATGAAAAGCAGCCATGTGTTCACATTGATCACGTAAGTAAATACAACATTAAAAAAAACCAAAACCTTGTCACAAAGTAAATACAAAACACACTTATAAAGCCCATATAAGCCCTGTTACTGGTGTATGCAAAGAGGTTCCTGAAGAATAAATACTGTACTATAGCAAAAAATGTATATTACATGACAAAACATTATTACAAATGGTTCATAGTGCAGGGGGGCACGGTGGCTTAGCACCTCTGCTCCGGGGTTGGGGGTGCGAATCCCGCCCTGCGTGCATGGAGTTTGTGTGTTCTCCCTGTGCTTCGGGGGTTTTCTCTGGGTACTCCGGTTTCCTCCCCCAGTCCAAAGTCATGCGTTGTAGGCTGAATGGCATTTCCAAATTGTCCATAGTGTGTGTATGGGGTGGTCCAGGGTGTGGCCCGAGTTCCCTGGGATAGGCACCAGGCTCCCCTATAACCCTGTGTAGGATAAGCAGTATGGAAAATGGATGGTTTATGGTGCAAAAGGGATTAAAATATGGTGATGCAGAAATTTAATTATTCTGATGAACTCATTAGGAAAGAAAATGTTTGCTTGAGTATATTTATTTAAGATTAATCACTTTCAGCTCAATGTCATTAGGTGAGGCTTGAATAACTGTGACAGGTGTAGGTCTATAGATTATTATACCAGAATAAATGTAACATTAAATATTACAATGTGTGTAATATGTCATGATAACAACGTTAACCCTGGGGAAAAATCCAGCATGGTCTGAGCAGCTACCAGCTGCCACAACACAGGCTTTACCAGCTTTACCAGCTGGTAAGTTATTTTCCACTATCTTATTCATGAGATTTTCTAATGGCCTTACTGTTGTGTTATTTTCTGAAAATCAACTTGTCTACGAGCGGTCATTCAGAAAGTTTTTTGGTAACACTTTCTACGAAGCCCATGCTAATAATGCATTATAGCCCCATTTATAATTATTTATAAGCAAGCATTACTGTATATTTATAAAGATACATTCATGGAACCATAAGACTGACTAATTAATACTTATAAATCGGTGTATAATGCATTATGAGCAAGGGCATTGAAAAAGCAAGTGCATCACTTATAAGTAATTATAACAATAATTTAAATGTAACTATAACTTTTTATATAATGACATATAGGTCTTGATGTGTCTTTATAAATGTATTTATAGAACAATAATACTTGCTTATAAATAATTATAAATGGGGCTGTAATTGATTATGAGCATGGGCTTCACAGAAAGTGTTACCATTTTTTTCCTTTCTAGCACCTGGTAAAGATGCTGTGCCAGTCTGATCGGGCCGGCCTGGGTTTCGGCAGCTGGTGGCTGGTCGGTGTAAGCTGGGTTCTTCAGCAGGGACACAGGAACCTAAATATTTCTGTTCATTAGTCCATTTATGATGCAGTAAAAATTTGGCAGTTATGGTGAACTCTGTATGGCCGAGTCATTCTTTGTTCCATTCACAAGGGCATTTTTTTTTTCATCTTTTCTCAAAAAGATTTAAAAACAGTCAAGTTTTTGTTTCAGTGTTTGACCCGCTGTCCCTCTCTGCAGTTCATTCATCTAGAACATTTGACAGAATAAGAGAGCAGTTGTTATGGTCTGACAGAAAAATGCATCCAGTCCTCCTCCTCCTTCTCCTCTCTGAATATTTTCATTTAGAGATGAAAACAAGGCTAGTCTCTGTGGCCATGAGACCTTTTCTTCCCATCAGCCTTTCCGTTTGTACATCAAACCGTGGATATGCTATTCATAATTATGAACAGATTCATCATATTTATATGCTTGAGACACCAGTATTGTTTAAGGAAATACAGCACGTGCAAGAACCATATACTCTCTAATAACATGAGAAAAACAAGGATGGAGAGCTTTCATTGTGATGAAAATTCGCTGAATTCTAAATCATCCCTTACCGGAAGTTATTGGTGTGGGTGGCTTGTAGATTGACGGTTGTGCGCTCTTTGTTTTCGGATAGGACTTTTTTTTTTGTTTTTTTTTGTATACGTCATCAATGCGCGCCTCGAACAAATCGCTACGGCTGGCGCGTAAACACAGATGTGAGGCATGGATCAGAGTGGTCTCAACCTCGTCAAGGTGCTTCTTAATAACTGTGTTAAAAGCGATAAGGAAAACATTTTAATATTATATCTGAACCTTTTGCTGTAAATAGGTTTGTGTTTCTTAGTGAATTTTTTCGTGATGATTCCCAAATTCCTCTTTACTCTATAGATGTATGTGTATTACTTGTTAGCTAACAAATACTGCATTGAAAGCAAATTTATACAAATGTACATCCATGTTTAACCCTTGACTGGTGTTTATTGTGCATCCTCATATCAGGTTGTTGCATGGACACACTGTATGCACTGAAAAATGGCACACAACAGACACGCAACATTTCTGTCTTTACTGTGTCTCCTGTCTAATGCTACAATACAGTAACTGAGTTTCTTCTGCCAACAGTCATCCATTCATTCATCTTCAGTAACCACTTTATCTTGGTCAGGCTGGCGGTGGATCCGGATTCCATCCTAGGAACATTCTGTGCAAGGCCGAGATACACCCTAGATGGGACGTCAATCCACACGCACACACACACACACACCATGCAATCAGTCAACCACACTTAAGGGCAATTAGAATAGGCGGTCCACATACTGGCATGTTTTTAGGAGGTGGAAGGAAACCCATATGAACACATGACAGTAGCTCAAGCTCAGGATCAGATCCTATCCTGGTGCGCCGTCATGCCACTCCTCCTACCAACAGTCTCATGTGTTACTCAATCTGCAAGTGAAATGTACATTGTTGTCATTTGTGAGTCATATGTTTAGTCAATAGTCTTCATTCCATTATATTATTAATGACTCAGAGGGAGTGGGAATTGATTGCCCTTCACCTTACGCAGATACTGTGTGTCTCGGATGATCGGTATCAAATGTACGGCACTTTGCTGAAGTGGAGCTTCTAGGAGCTGACATTCACTTCCTGTGAAGATGACAAAGCATTTTAGCTCTTTGGCATCATCTGTAACCCCTTGACTCCTTCTGCTGATGATGCATGTCTCATAAATGAAAGATGACATGACAGTTTTTCTACTCCCAGTAGTTTGCAAATCCAGGGAGGATTCATGGCTCTAGTACAGGAAACAAACATCTTGTAGCACTGCTTTTCCACCAGTTATGATGTGTTTAAATGGTATTGCTGTGTAGGTGCATGGAGGCGGTGGTTATGACTCGGATTTCAGCGATGATGAGGGTGGAGGAGGCTCATCACAACATGGAGGGAAGAGGTGAGGTCTTTTTGTTCTATTTGCATGTTGGACAGTAATATTTTTACGTATACATATTTACATTTATAATAATAAGCCAAAATATGTAAAAGATTCTAAACTGAAACTTTTTTTTTTTTTTTACACTTTTTTCTGAATCTTTTAGTCCACAAAGATGTCAAAAATGCGTCTTTATCTCTTCTAAAGTATCTACAGCTTTTACTCTGCTTTTTATCTTAGTTACAATGACTTTTCTCAGGTGCGTAGGTGGAGACTGGTCAAGAGAGAGCAAGAAACAAATAGCTTAGGTTTCTTGACCTCCAGCAATGGTCATAGTGACACCATATCTATATATTCTTGATTCAACCAATAAAGACGTGTGCATAAGGGTTAATACAGTCATTACCGACTATGAAGATTAAGTCCAGACACAGGATTGTAATGAGGTGTGATTTCACCTCCTTAACAGGGCACGTGAAGATGAGCTGCTGCAGAAGCCGTTCCAGAGAGGGAAACACACCAAGGTCGCTCACAGAAAAGTGGCTGCGGATGAATGGGATAGGTACAGGAGACATAATACAAGGTGTAAAGTGTTGGTCTGTAGCTGTGTACTAATGCCGTTTTATGTTGCGCTACAGGGAGGAGGCCAGAAATCGGCGCCACCATCTCATATCAATGAATGCTGTATCCTTTCAGCGAACACTGATGGCTTTCCGTAGAATAATTTTGCAGTTTATAACCAAATATGTCATGACTGACACTTGTTTATGATTCTAAACAGCTGGTGTTCAGTATTTCATTAAGCAACCAAAAGGCTCTTTGTTATCTAAACTGATGATTTCTCACTTTATATATTTGTTAATGCAGTTTGATTTGATTACTTTTTCTCTTTTACATCCTCGTTGGTTGTTCTTACAGGACAAGATGGTGCTGATCACAGATCAGTGTTCAGAGTCTGTGATGAATTATAAATGTAACCCAATATAGTGCTATAGTTCAAATTCAGATTCAAATTTTATTTGTCACATGCATAACCATACACAGTACCACTTGCAGTGAAATGCTTTATGCAACTGTTCCGACATAAAATAAGAAAATATAGAAAAATATTAAATATAAAGAAAATATATGAAGGGATTTATATATATATATATATGTGTGTATATATATATATATATTATAAACATTGTACCTGTAGATGAAAGTGATGTAATTGCATGTAAACAACAAGAAAATCACTTTGTTTTCACTTATTAAACAAAAGACATCAACAAAAATGAGTATTTCAACTTAGGATAAAGTTAGGACACCCTATGCCCTAATAGCTAGTGTTTCCCCCTTTGGCTGAAATAACCTCAATGAGACGCTTCTTGTAGCCATCTACCAGTTTCTGACATCGACTGGAAGAAAGTTTCCCCACTCCTCAATGCACAATTCTTTCAGC
>CM075026.1:9896982-9965799 GCA_037576675.1 Pangasius sanitwongsei
TGTGTGTGTGTGTGTGTATATATATATATATATATATATATATATATATATATATATATATATATATATATATATGTATGTATACAGACACCTCTTAAATATTTCCAACTGCTACTGAACAGGCCTCGGCAGTGTGTGACTCAGTGAGGTGAGCACTCTGTAATCACTGGCGTGAGATTTCACACTTTTCTTTGAGCCCAGCCCAGGAAAGCCAATGCAAATAGGTTGGATTGTAATGTAAGTATAAGAAAAGTTTGTGGAAAGCAAACAGAGATTTTGTGCTTTCTGGCAAAAACAGACTCCCTGTGGGTGGATGAATATAGTGATCTTTGGAGTGCGCTCAGAGCATGTTTCCTAATCTTGCCAGGAAACTTTGTGAAAGCAAACATGTACAGGTTAACATCAGCAAAATTTCTTCTTCTTTGTTTCTTGGTTTGTGATGTTGAAGCTGAAGTTATGTAGTGTTTGGTATTGGAGAGATGAACTGTGGATTATCAGTAGAGGTAGCTGAGTGAGATATGAGGTTGGCAGTTAGGTGAGGAATCAGTGAGCAAATGCTGTGACAAGCAGTTTGATATATTATATATAATATACTCCTGATATAATATACACACTTATACCACAGTCCTAGTTGAGTTCCCGATTCTGACTGGTCAGAAGGTGTTGATTCATTTTCTATTTCTGTAATTCAAATGTGTTTGTCCTGTAAGGTTAACAATAAATGGATAAAAACATGTTGTTATGTAACAAATAAAAATGTATAATCGTTTTTATGGTGAAGCTTTCTATAAGTAGATACTTTATGGTAGGGGTTTTGTGTGTGTCAGCACTTCGTAGCAGTTTCTCTGTAGCTTCACAAGCTGCAATTTTTTTTTGTCTTATTATATTCAAGAAAGAGAAAAAAGAGAGGCTGGTGAGGGAATGCCTGTTTATAGCTGCTATAACATGAGTAATAACAGGAACTGATTTGTTTTGTGGACATTTCACAACATTAAATGTAACTGTAAATGGCTAAGAAAAGCATGTCTTTCATTAATAGATAAAAAATTGTAATAGTTGGTGGATTTCTCTGGTACAAGCTGCATAAAACACTTTGGGATGTGCTGTTATTGGAAAACAGTCAATAATTTGCAGTGGGCTGTATCACACCACCCCATCGTTGATTATTTTCCTATAACAGCACGCCCTGTAGTGTTTTATTCCTCACCTAATATACTCCTGTAAAACATTTTAAATTAATTTAAGTGAGCTGATTTATTATTTTTTTCAACTCACCCTGTCTCATAGGAAGCCCATGTGTTTATCAGTGCCTCTAATAAAGATGAGTTGACTGAGGAAAAAATGGCAGCTATTCTGGAAAAAGTTCGACCACCGATGGAGAGATTTAGAAGAAACTCAAGACCAACAGAGAAAGAAGAGACAGTGGTAACAGACCATGCTTGATAACAGTGAAACCTTTAAAACTTGCTAAAGATGTGCTATTGAAATGAGTAAGACACCCGGTCTGTGCTTTTACTGTTCACAGGGAACAAACTACAGGAAGACGAATGCTGCCATGGAGATGAGATGGATTAACAGAGACTCCTTCTGGGCACGTGCAGAGGTGCAGACTTTCAAACTCTCTAGTATATCCCTGCAATCTGAAATATAATCGAGCACATGGGTAAAAGAATCTAGTTAAAATCTACATTACAGTAGTGCTCTGTTAAAGTTGAGCTTATTAATACTCCGCCACCTGCTTCCTGTGTCTCAGCGTGAGGAAGAGGAAAGGAAGGAGGAGGAGAAGAGGAAGGCTGCAGAGGACAGGAGACGCAGAGAGAGAGAAAGAGTTCTACAGGAAAAAAAAGAGGCTGAGGAGAGAGACAGAAAGATGAATGAAAAACTGCAGAAGATCGAGGAGCAAAGGTGACAAGCACTTCCATGGGCACAAATATTTTACATACACATACATTATTATTATTATTATTATTATTATTATTTATATCAACAAGACTGTTTAGTGTGTTTAACCAGTGCTTCTTCATTATCACCTTTAACATCTTTAGTAACTGTAACCCATAACTGTCTTGTGCGCTTTAGGGATGTAACCGAATACACATACATTATTCAGAATGAACACATAATGTGTTCTAAACAGATACTAATACAGATATGAATAGGAGGTGCACTTTTTTTTTTCTTTAAGAAAGCTTTCCAGAAATGAGTCAGATATGAAGCTCGTGGGACAGAGAAAGACTGTGCTGCATGATGCACTGCTTTACCTTATTGCTTTACTATTCACTACTGTGCTCACACTAGCTGATAAATAGAAGTTTTTGCACTAACTTATCCCATCATGCACCACAGAACTGGAGGGGACGACTTGTGTCTGATAATGTATAGAACTTTTTAACAAAACTGCAATGGTCACTATACTGTAACTGTGCTTTAAAAAGCACAGCTTTTTTTGGTAGCACTGAATTCTAACGCAAGAATAAAACTGTAAATTAACAAAACTCTTGTATGATTTCACTTAAAAGTATGTTCTGTATGCTGATCTAATAATAGACTTTGAAGAACTTAGTCAGCATGTGAGAACAGCTAAAAAACTGAGCAGCGAAACATGGAAGATGACAAATAAAATGTTCGGTATGTTTTTTTCTCAGGAGATTGGATGTCAAACGTCAGGAAGAAAGTAGAAGACATGAGAAGGCTCGATGGGTGAGTAATAAAGGAAGTGATTTTATGTTGTTTAAAAAGAAGGTCATAATTTCACTACTAGAGAGTTATAACTCTTCAGTGTGTAATTTGATCGTTTTCATGAGATGAATATTAATGATGGACAGGAGGTGCAGCAGAGAGAGCATGAAGAGGAGATGAGGGCTCGCCTCAGACGCAGCGAGTCCATAGAGAAAGCAGCCGTGAGTGTTTTTTGGATTCACACGTTTATCATATTTGAAAAGGAAAGACTTCACAGCTTTTGACTCTGTTGTTCATGATTCCTCCTGTGACCACTAGGAGGCAGCGGCCCTCATTTCCCAGCGCTCCATGAACCCACGGGAGTTTTTCAGGCAACTGTCACAAAGCTCCACCAGCCCTGTATCGCCACGCACAGGTAAGTGTTATAGAAGCAACCATCCGAATCATTAAGTGCAGCATAACACAATCAGTTTTTCTTGTTGTTAAATATCCAGGCAAACCTCCATTCCGTCGTTACCAGCGCAGTTTGACAGACACTGCCTTCATCTTCGAGAAAGCCAGCGCCAGTAGCGGTCCCACTTCTCCACTCAGTCCATCTGTCACCTCCCCTTTCTCTCGCACACCAACTAGCCCCTTCAATCGCTGCATCTCCCCAACCAGTCCAGGCTTCCGTCCAATAACATCTCCCCAAAGCCCTCGTGCCCCTGTGAGGACTCCTCCTGTATCTCCTATCGAGTGCTCTGCCCCACCCATGTCCTCTCTGCCCAGCCTGCCAGATTCCAAAGCTCCTTTTCCTCAGTCCTCCCTTCCTGATCTTCCTGCTGCCCAGATCTCTGCTGTCGCTGAATCTTCAAGTGTGGTTGAGACTAAATCATCCAGTGTAGATGTCATTGAGCAGGAACCTGCTACTGTCCCAGATCCTCCATCTGCACCCCTGCCTGAGAACCCAGTTCCATTAAAGGGTAAGCTCCGAGTAAAAAATTTATCTAAGGTTAAGTTCAGATAGACAACTCAAACATGATTTGAGTGTGATTTGAATGACCAAATCCAAATTGTTTGTAAATCCAGATCAGGGCAGGTGAATGTTACTTGCTTAGCTTGCTGCCAACATCAAGAAGAACTGCACACCAGATAGTGAAAAAAATGACGTCTGAGTCACATATTTGTAAATCTGATTTTAATGTGATTTAAAGCCACACAGACACACACACAAAATGGAGTCCACATTAAAAATCTTGGATTTTTTATTTAAAAATTTTAAAATATTTAAAACAAAGAAATTGAATGTTCAATATCTTGAATATTTAATATTCAAGATTCTGCACTATTTCTAGTACCCTATTTAAATGTAAGCAAATTTGTGATATTGACCATGTTAACTGCCTTGTACAGAAGGTTTTCTACAAACGCGTGGAGTCCATGCCATCTCAAGTGCACACTGTCATTAAAGCAAAAAGGGGACATACCAAATACTAAGAAACTGTGAAATTCATGTAAATATTTCATGTAAATATTAGTAAAGATTCTACTTTTCACTCAGGTTGTTGCCAATAATATAATTCATAATGAAAATTGTTGTATTAAATTAGAAAAGAATGCAAAATAGAAGCATTTTCACTAGTGGTCTCAGACTTTTGGAGACCACTAGTGAATATACAGTATCATATTAATGGATTTACAAACCAGCTGAGTGTGGTAATTGGCATTGTGGATATTCAGTTTAAAACTTAGCCTAGTGTGTGTGAAGTAGCATTTACTCTGTTCATTATCTTCAAAGAATCTGTCTCAGAGCTCCTCACTGACACCAGCATGCCGAGTAAGATAGAGGAAGAGTTACACATCATAGTTGGCCCAGAAGAAGAAGAAGACAAGGCACAATTACCATTGGAAGCATGCACCGCCTGTCTTCTACCCACAGAAACATCCTTCAGCTCTCAGGATCAAGCTGAAGCAGAGGAGGCTGTCATGCCACGATCAGAAACCGTTGCAGTTTCCACCCTTATTGAGGTGGAGGAAACTATAGAGGAGGAAGAACCAGAGCAGGAGGGAGCTGAAGAAACAGCAGAGTTTGGTTCAAGCGGAGAACAACCAGAGTCTGAAACATCAGCCAGTGATGAACCAACCCTGGTGGAAGAGATTGAGGGTGATATTAGAGATGAAACAGGCAAGTATAATGATATTCTGACGGGAGTATAATGATATTCTGACGGGAGTATAATGATATTCTGACGGGAGTATAATGATATTCGCAGATGAGTATGATGATATTCTGACAAGAGTATAAATGATATTCTGAAGAGGGTGTAATAATATTCTGATAGACGTATAGCGATATTCCTCGTCATAGTTTGTGACTGAGTCTTCAGTCATCTCTTTTCATGTTTGCAGAGGTGGGTGTGGAGGAGACTAAGAACTTTGTGATTGAAGAAGAAAGGCCAGACCAAAATGGTGTATGTCCTCAGAATGGTACAGGTAATGAGATTCATGTTTAGTTCCCCCAATACACATAAATATCCATGAATTAAAGATTGAATGTGTACTTTAACTTTAAGTAATTCCTCAACAATCTGAGTGATAGGTGTGCACAAAAGCAGAGCAGTCTGAATTAATTTTGGAAGTTGGAATCGCTGTAAACAGAATAATCAGTATGTAAATCTTTAGATTCAATTACTTTTACAGTCTGCATACGGTCTGTAAATGTGCGTTTGCTATACAAAGCACTGAGTTATTACTGGTACAAAAAAATGCTAAATTCCACTTACAAATTTGAAAAGATTTAAAAAATAATTGTGGTTAAATGAGGACATTTTGAAATATGATTTGGACCACAAATTCTTCTTGTGTTGTTTTTAATACTATTTGGAGTACATGATACTGAGAATTTAACACTTAGAATTAAGAAGTATTGCAAATGAACACTTAACTAACAGTGAGCTAACATTAATTACTTAAGCTGACAGTTCTTATAACAACACTGACACACAGTTCATGCATGTCATGATACACTGACAGTAATTAGGAGCTTCTAACTTGTAAAAGCACATCATGGACATTTTGCTTTTTCTGAAAGCTCTGACTTTTTATCTGTTGTGTACATTACCAAGGATTCTGAGGAGATGAACAGCTCTGAGTCGACAGGTTGTCATCTCATAATTCCGATATAAGGGGAACTCACTAGAAACGCTGCTCTTTGCATGTGTATAACACATTTGGTTTGTCTGTAGGATGTAAACAGAGATTTTCAACAGAAAGCTGACTTTAGTGTATTTGTGAACTGCACAGAATCTGCTGTAGGAATGAATTCATTCTGATATCTTTGCATATAAACATAACCACAGTTTAATTGCTTATGGATTGCACTTATTATTTCTTCCATCTAGCCAAGGAATATGATGATTCCTCAGACCAAAGAATATCAGAGACTTACATAGTCAATCGCGAGGAAAATGAGGAAGAAGACGCCCAAAGTGAAGAAGCAGAAAACGGAGAGGTACGATCGAAAAGAAAAAACAGTGTAACTCAAAATCTAGTTTGTATTTGACCTAATTACTAACTTCATGCCAGAAACACTACTTTTAAATACATAAACCCCATAAATATTGATATTAATGTATAATAACCAGTGCTTGTTTCCCACAGTCCTCAGCAGACAGGCCGCTTCTACGTGTGCGAGCGCTCTATGACTATCAAGCAGGTCAGAGGTCCTTTCATTTCCAGTGAATCCAAACAACCATTCATGCAAGCAGCATGTCTCGTATTGATCTCTGAATACTCTGTGCTTTCCAGAGGATGACACAGAGATTTCCTTCGAGCCTGGGGACATCATCATGGACGTGGAAACAGTGGACAAAGCCTGGTGGAAGGGTTTCAGCAAAGATGGCCGCCAAGGTCTCTTCCCTTCCAATTATGTAGAGATCATCTAAGGACTTCAGTTTTCTTTCAGAGACAGTTCTTTGTCTCTTTAGATTCAGTACCAGCGCTCAGGGACCAAAAGCTTTGGGGTATCCAGCAGAGGGAGCTAAAAACAGGCTCCAAGTCTTCTGGCTGTACCACAGTGAAGGTACTAAGAGACCAATGGGACAAGAGAGACAACAAAATGATCTGAGATCAGTGCTTGGGCAACGGTCTTGTGTATGGTGAAGTGAGACAGGTTGGTTGAAGTTATTCTGAACCATCTACAGGTTATTGTTATTGTTTTTGTTTATTTTTTTATTACGTAGGATTTGGCTCAGCGGTATGTTTGACTCTTGGTTATGTTTCTAACACGAAAGTCAGTCATTGTTATGATTGTGACTGATTTATGGCTTTGTAATGCTAATGTTAGCTATATAAACTATAAGCCTTCATTACAGCTGCATTTACAGCATGTATCATTTTATTTTTTGTTATCGGGATGATCCCTGTATTACTTATAAAGTTTCTACAGTGCTGCTGAGCAGATCCATTTTTATATGTATTTACATTAGGCTTATGCAATACTGATTTTTTCTCTGCTTGTGATTTACCCATTTAAAGAATTGAAATAAACAATTTAATAGTCGAGAACCAAAAAAGACAAGAAAATAAGCATTTCTACCATTTCAGGTTTAAGGAGGGCATAATAATAAGAGCTGTGCAGTCAGGAACTGCTTGCCGGCAGTGGCAATTGCGAAAACTCAGCTGCATGGTGGATTTTTGGGTGATTCTGCAATATGATATTAAGAAGATACTTGTATAATGATAGCTAAGTCAAACATACAGTGATAGATTTTATTTCATATTAATGAACTCAAGATGTTCTCCATTTACTATGACAGAAGGGTGCATGAGATGAAGAGAAGGAGGTGGGGCTTCTAAGCGGTGTCAGTTAACATCAGAGACTCCGACACCTGCGCAAATCATTCCAGATTCATACGTCAATTGGCTCATCTCCCATTTTCTTGGGGAGAAAGAAGACTGTTTTTTCGGCGTATTTTTGAGTAAGAACTTGTACTAGGGTATCCTGACGTTAAAGTGTGAAGCTCCTATGCAAAATACACAAATGGTTGCAGGTCTGGTAATATAATACAATTGGAAGGAATGTCACCAGATATCATGGCATTGTAATATCATGTAGGGATGATAAAATCGTTATATCGCACAAGCCTAATGTACACCCAAATTGTGCTTCACTCTGTATTTTCTGGGTAATGCTGAGGTGAGGATGTCGTTTTACTAACCAGCACCTGATGAGGTCAAATAATATTGTATTTGTGCTGAGCGAACATTTTAATAGATACAAATTAAGTACAGGCTCATTGATGTAATACCACACGTACAACAAAATAAGTAAATTATTTATCACCGATATGATAAATCTATCCACTAACTCCTCTAGCATGAAATTTACCAGCATGACCCAGTTTCAGATCTTTTTTTGTATCAAATACTTTTATGTAAGGATTCATCAGAATTTCACTCTATTTTGTACCTATTGACCACCTGACAGCTTCTTGTGTCTCTTTTACTTTTTCATCAATTAATTAAAGATCTATATCTTGTATTTAATTTTTCTGTCATTTTTTTTTTTTTAAAGTATTACACAAATTGAATTTGTAACATTTATCTATACACATATTTTTTATTCATGCACATTACTCATATTATTCATATTACTCATTATTACTCATATTGCTCATATTATTATATTCATGCACTTTTGGTCACCAGCACATCCTCAACATTTTAATTATTTTGTGCTGGAATTCTGTACTTGTTATTGAATTAGTAAAAAAAAAAAATTGCACATACTTAAATAAGTATTTTTTTTATAAGAAATTTCCTAATAGCTATTCATATTAGCGGTAAAATTGATGATAACCACACATTTTTTGTGGTTTCTTATTTTCATCAATGGTGTTTAATAGTGTTCAGTCATTGTAACATACACAGTGGGTTTAGCCTCAAGGAGAAATGCAAAAATAAATAAATACATTAAAAAAAACTAGCATGTTTTAAGGAAAGAACACTAACACAACTTCAGGGTGTGCTGTTATAGAAAATAATGAACGACGGCGTGGTGTGATGCGTTACCACACCAAAGTCGATTGTTCTTCTATAACAACACATCCCAGTGTTCTATTCCTCTTATACGACAGCAATTTGCCAACGATTACAATTTGTATCAATTTAAGAACACCGCCACATACTCTTTATCTACTTATCGTTACATTTAATGTTGTGGAACGTTTGTGAAACAAGTTGGTTCTTGTTATCACTTACATTATAGCAGCTATGAACAAGAATTTCAGGTTGGTGGAAAACTTTGCTCACAGAAGACGTCATCGTATCACCAAGTACACACACAACACAAGTTTTTGTGTTGTTACTATGTAACTCTAATGTATTAGAATGAGTGTATTATATTAAAATATAACCTCGTTTTGTCTTGCAGCTGTTAGAGATGTTATAGAAAATTAATTAACACTTTCTCACTAATCAGAATCAAGAATTCATCATCGCTGTGGTATAAGTATTTTACAGCAAATTTCAGGGGCCACACAAGCATATCTGGAATGATTATTTTTGTTGTGATGCCACCATCTATACAGATATAGCATAAGGTCAATGGTATATAGGTGTAAAAGATTTTTGAAGACTTCCAGACAGTTCACATTTTCGCTCTCTCCCTGTTTCCAAGAAAATATGCAGACTGTTGAGGATTTTTGTGGACCAGTGGTATAACCTTCTCACAATATATTGTCATACTGGTACATCATCTACTAATGCATCACAATCCTGTGATTAACACAAGCGAGATACAAAAATGAGACACCTGGTTTCGGCTTATTTAAAGCTTGTTTAATAATTTGCATTTCTATTATTATTCTACATGCTGAGTTATTTTTCGCTCCAATGGCAATGTGCATGCAGACAGCCTGCTGACAGGATGCTCATCTCCAGGTTAAACCTAATGTTATCTATCCGAATAGTTAGATCTGTACTCATCTGATAAAATATCTCAATAGCTGTATTTATAACAAAAAGGAATACGGTAAAATACAGTTTTAACAAAGGCAACAAAGAAAGTTAATTTACAAAATTTTACAACAGGAAACAGCCTGAATGAATTTACAGATTAAACGTTCACCTTGGTGGCTCTTAATTAGCAATGAAAAGCGGTATTAGTTAATAATATCACTTCAGTACAGTAATACAGTGTATAAGTTCACCACTTCCACCATACTGATGTATTTTTCAGTAAACAGAAACAATTGAAAGAGAACACAGATCCACTACACCACGCACTCACTGTTCCTGGTTTGCATATTTAACACACTGCGTGGTTATTATTCACGTACTCGTGATTAGATCAAAAGACTTCATTATGGTGACAACGACAATCCTGAGACGTACATATTTATATTCAGTTATCAGCTTGATTATATAGGAGTTGTGTAGTGTAGACTAGATCTTGTTATTTTCAATATTGACCTCTTGTATAAAGCACAGAAAAGACAATACACACTTTGCTCCGACTTCCCCATTAACAGCTTATTGTAAAAGTGCTAAAATCACAGATCAGTGATGTAAAGGAGAAGCAAACTGCACTGATGATGCAAATGAAATGTGGAGCAGATAACGCTTTAAACTGGGATACATTTGCATAGTCGTGGACGTTTCATAGCGGGGTACTCTTATAACACCTGGTACTTTCTGACCTAATGTATTTCTGCAATCGGTAGCACCGTCATTACAGCAGCCTGTAACACACGTCAGTTGGATATAATTTTGTCAGAAGAAAGGGTACTAAACTATACCATTTCATGTCGTTGACATCTGTACCCTCAATCATACACCTTCAGAACGAAATATGTACATTAAATGTTTTTATAGGTACACTATATCTACATTTCCTGGTGAAAAATAAGGGTACCACCCCAGCCACAAGGAAAGGAACAGTTTAGTACTCTTTTTTTCTGAGAATGCAGACACTTAAGGTGCATCATAACCAGTAGTGAATTTGTGATTGTTTATATATACACACAGTTTGTCAGCTTCCCTCTTTGTCAGTCAGTGCAAAGTGACCACCAGAGGACCACTGCTCACATACATTGAGTGATGGACCATTCTCAGCACAGCACCAATGTCAGGGTTTTAACCACTTTGGGGCACCATGTAGGTGTTCAGTTAGAGATTTGAGCTCATCATTTTGCCTGCACAATGTGTTAATCATCTAGCACTTCATCAATATCCGTTTGAGACCAAATCACTGCTGTTGGCTGGATATTTTTGGGTGGAAAATCAGGCTGTATCAGGCTTGAACAGGAAACACTACATCAATTGTCGTAATAGGCAGCAAGGTAGCTAGTGTTGCTTTCACTGTTTTTATTTATATTATGTTAAATAAGGTATGTCTAACAAATTGTGTTTTACAAAAGAATAATGGCAAAAAGCACTAAAGAAGCTGCTGCTAATTTAATCTGCATATAATTACACTAAACTACAGTAAAATAACATAGTGAACAGATTTTATATGGCATTGCACATATAAAATGATAGCTGTGCATTTTGAGCTATGAAACTATGTTTTCATAGCTCATTTTCAGTATAGCAAATTTTCAGTAGCATGTAAATTTAAATGTAGTGGCTGTTAAGTTAGCACTATGTTATGACTTTATTTATGTTCAACTGCTGCAACTGCCTGCAGAGCGTTAATCCAGTTTGAAAGAGACTGGAGGAGTGCTTCAACTCTTGGTAATGCCTGTTCTGTTAGAAATACCATACTCCAGTTTGAGGTTGAGAATTACAGGATTTTTTGTATTGCATAAGCTGCATATACTGAACCAGGTATAAATAACTATCCATCACCATGGTGCTGAACCCATTTACAGGAAATCTCCCAATAACTATCGTCTTTGTCCATCACCATCCCTGAAGTGGAGCCACACTGAGGACAGTTATGCAGTTACCCTTCTCATGGACAATCCAGGTTTTTCAAGGGGTTACTTAAGGACTGAATGTTTGGAATCCTTTCTTAAAGAAGTAGGTCATTTTGTGAGAAATTCTTTTCTCAGCAAGGAACCTGAAGGAACTAAACATGACTCTGTAGCCAGTTTCTGGGGTCCAGCTTTGCTCGGAGGTTCCTCAGGCTGCGGCGTGCCCCGGAAGGTCGCGAGAAAGCGAGATCTGATTCTGGGCTGTTGCTCCCTTCACTCGAGCTGTTACTGGAAGTGGAGCTGGAGCAGGAGAGAGGCGGAGCCTGCTGATGGAGCGAGCTGGACGATGGAGGTTGGCACGAACAGTGGAGGCCCCCATAGTTTCTACCTCGCAGCGTGGACAGCTTGGCATCCAGGGAAAGTGTACGAGGGCGGAAACGGTTGGAGGCGAGGTAGTGGGGTGAGCAGGGGCTAGAGCTGCAGGGGCTGGAGTTGTCTGAGGCGAGGCTGGCCTCAGAGGAGAGCAGAGCACGAGCGCGGTGACAGCGGGGGCTGGGAGAGTGGTGTGGAGAGTGGTGCCGGAGGTTTTGAGGGCTACCAGGAGGCTCTTCCTTAAATAAAGACATCCAGTGAGGTGGGGTCTGAAACTCAAACTCCTCAATACGCCTCGTCAGGATGTCGGTGACGGCACTGATGTCATCAGATGTGTCAATAACTGTCAAACAGAAACACAGCACAGTTACTATAAACATTTTGAACAAAGGCAGACAGAAGCTTTCTTGTGCTTATGTTATTGGCTGTTTGCTCAACTGTAATCAAAAAGATATCTAAAAAACTTCTGTCTCATTTTGTAATTCATCAACTAATCCATAACAGCCTGGCTTCCAGCACATGCCTCTAATATAGATCAATCCACTGAACCTTCAGAGCTAATTCTAAAGGATACACAGTGTCATAAACTACCATGCAATCACTCATGCTCTCATTTAAAGCTAATACCACTTAACAATAGATAGCGTCCTGTATCTAGCTTTTATTGGTTTTAGGACTCCTCTACAAGTACAATGCCAGGTCAGTACGGCATTTCAAAACGTAATGACGATCTTCACACAACCAGGCCAAGGCACCATACAGAATGGATCAGCAGAAGCAGGAAAGCTGGTTAAAGGTCTGAAACAACCGCCCTGGTTACTTCACCTGTCACTGTAATAGGAGGAGAGCAGTGCACGGATCTCAGCAGAGACAGCGTTATCCTGCAGCAGCAGGCCCTCACCGGAAGGAGGGGCAGAGAGAGGGGGAGCTAAGGACAGGGCAAAACCACCACAAAGGGGAAAATAAGGGGAATGTGCATGCATATAATATGATGAAACAAAATACAGTATGTGTAGGTTTTAGAATATTAGGTGTAAAATAGATTTTTTATAAACGTATTGAGTAATGCAGTGTGTAAGAAAAATGAAGGGAAAACAAAATGGAGGTTTGAAACCAACGCAAAGATAAAACAAAACGGGCAGAACCAAAGCAAAGACAAAAATGGAAGAGAAAGGGAGAGACAGAAAAACAGAGACGCAAAGTCAGTGCCAGACATAGAAAAATTAATTATTTTAGAGAGACTCAGCTTAGGATGCGTAAGGATCTAAAGATGTGTGAACACAGGTGCGTCATGTCTCCATCAGTTTCGTCCACTCTGCCTACATCAGTTTCTGTCATACATGAAGTCTAAAGGCAGTTGTCAATAAGTGTTTATGAGAATGAATAAGCATTCCTCAGTCAAAGGTGTTTGTCAACTTCTCTAGTAACTTCTCTAGACAAATCTCTATGTTTGGATCATTTCATTCAGAAATGGGATTTCCTCTTTTTAGCGGGAAGAATTTGTAGTTATGTGCAATCACGCTTGTCAATGATAAGGTAAGTGGAAATTACTATATTGCAGTGGACAAAAAGACATCTTTGTTAAGTTGTTTTCTCATTTCTCATTTACTGTTAGAGTATAACAACTACAGTTTTCTTTTTATTTAATCTGTAATCGATTAAATTCTGCCCTGAGACCCCTATTTGACCTAGTTTTATCTCAGTACAGAGAAATGTGTTGAAACAGAGATTAGGCTGAAAAGCTCTGGATTATCCATTTAATGAAGCATGTCTGCTCTTTCCTTCCTGACGTACCCATCTCATGGTAGAGAGAGCCCTGTTTGGCTGTAACCAGAGCAGGTCTGCGTGGTGAAGGCAGGTCAATCTTCATCAGCTCGTCACAGCACTGCTTCCACTGGCCTGCAGGAGGACACAGCTGTTCAGTCCACCAAGAAATTGCTTACTTCATCAATGTAATGGCTAGCAGCGGGGACTTAAATATAATGATCTAATCATAGTTTTCCAAATTAATTTTATACATATTGAGCATTTAACCATTAGAATGTGCACAATAATATTTGCAATTTAAGTTATGGCCAGTTTTAAATACTAATTTTCTTTCTAGTTTGCTCCTAACAATCAAATTCATATGTGTCTTGTATTAAAATGAACATGGACACAGTATCATTGATGTGACCCCTGACCTTCCCCTGCACACACCAACACCACCTCACATTGTTCCTGCATGCCCTAACGCATACTGCTGTCATAAATATTTGTCAATATATTTGTTATTATATATATTGGCATTCATTTGGCAAGTTTCTCCTAGACATCCCAAAGATGTTTATTAAATATATGGAACTATATATGGAAAAATTATATGGAAATATATTATCTACTGAAGTAAGGAATTTTATAATATTACAGGAAAACAACTTAAATGCCATATACACTAGACTCAAGTCGCATATGGGGCATTCACTTGTATGCTTTGCTGCACTGGGTTAGTAAATACAACATAAAATATTCCTACTGACCAGATTATTATGAACACATATTACCACTGTATATGATCAAATAAACATTGTTAATCCAGTAAGACTTTTCACTCCTATGCTCAGTAGCATCATCACGGTTGAGAACGTGCACTGCTGCAGTACAACAGGCTAGCCAGGTGCCGTTCAGATCATGGGCATACACATTACAGTACAGCATAAGCATACTGTATCCATGTTCCTAGTTGGAAAAGCATTAATATTAATGCCTATATTGGTCATTATGCCTTTATTGGGCATTAATATAACTCAAATGGAAAAATATTCTTTGTGCACCCATCAACCAAACATCCAGTATAAAAGGACACATTGATTAGCAATGAAGCGTGCTGGACTCAGCACCTCTGTACCACGTCTGGTGTAAATTAGAACCTTACTGTCTGCCACATGCTCCTCATTTCACCACTTTTACCATGATGCGTTTTGATGATTTTATTACCATCCCCATGCGAATACTGTTCATCAACATTTACCACAGAATGGTTTTTTTTTTTTTTTTTTTTAAACAATTCTGTGCTTATTCCAGTGGACATTTGTGGAAATTCATGTTAGTACCACTGTCCCCATTCCCATGCAGCTCTCTATACTAGAGTGCCAATAGCTCCCTCTTGTGGGAAATCTTTGGCCTTCTAATCTACACTGCACTGTACACAACTATTAATGTGTAGATGATGTCCTGTGCTCCACTCACTCATGTCAAAGAACTGCTGCCAGAAGGCCTCCATCCAGCGCTGTGTGTCCTCTCGACTGTCCGTCACTAGTGTGTGTGTGACCTCCTCTCCTCCATACTGGTTACTGATGCAAATACTCTGAGCTTTGCTTTGGGGGTCTCTTTCTGCTGCTCGTATTCTCGTTTCCTATGACACACACACACACACACAATTAAACCTATGTGTCTTTATGAGCATGTGAGCAGTGGCAAATATCATAACAAATGCCAATTACTGGAACATAAACAACTTTACTGTGAATCGTAAAGTCAATTAAAACCTGCACAAAAAATATATAGAGATCTGGATTTAAATCCTGCACTGCTCCATGTGGGGACAAAGGCAGAACACTGAAGATAGAGCTCAGTGCTTTGAATGGATAAGAGGTAGACAGACATCAGGAAGTTTAGCCATAATGACACACTGATATGCAAAGCTTAGTCAAAGTGCTATTGCTTTGTTCTCATGGTCTAGTTGGCCAGTAGGTGGGAGCAGAGCTTCACTAGCCATGCAGACAGTTTCCTGTCTGAGACAGATTAATGCACTGCCTCACAAGATGTGCAACTTGTTAAGACAATCTTTTAGTGCATTAATATATGACTTGAAAGGGAAATACTTTCTCAGTGTTTTATAACAACCTACTCACACTTTGAGCAATACGTCTGACACACCAGGAGCTGTCATGACAAATGTTCTGTCTAGTCAAGGGATATAATGACTCAGCTCAGCAGTCAAGGGTGGCGGAGGCAACATTTTGCACCTTAATGGTACATTATCATGGAAAAAACATTTTATGGAAATGCAGTGTAAAAATGACTACTGAATGCCTATCTGAGCTCAAATTTAAACCATATGGGTTTCTATTTTACAAACGTCATGTAAACAGCAAGGAAACAAACAAGAGGTCCTATGGTACAAACCACTCTTAAGATTTTTTTTTTTTTTAAATATTAAGATTAATTTTCTTATTATTCTATTAAAATTACTCCAAACCAATTATTTCCAAGTCAGCTCACTGGGTTCATTTGTTATGTTGTATGGATTTGAGAGACCTGCAGGCGCTCTGTTATACCGCATGATAGCTAAGCCATGTGATGTGTAATTTAAGTCAGATGGAGGTGCGTGGCCTAAATGCCGTAATCACAGTTGTTGTGGCGCCGGGTTTGTACAATGTGGCTGTCAGCTGCTGCGCCAC
This sequence comes from Pangasius sanitwongsei, assembly GCA_037576675.1. Classification (NCBI taxonomy): domain Eukaryota; kingdom Metazoa; phylum Chordata; class Actinopteri; order Siluriformes; family Pangasiidae; genus Pangasius; species Pangasius sanitwongsei. Next base: position 9,913,373 of record CM075026.1, read on the forward strand.
GCGCATGAAGACTTTTGATCACGGAGACCGCACACTGCTTTCACTGACGTTCATGCAGCACTCAGTGCCGAAAGCACAAAACATAATGAGTCAAAACACCCAGTCTCTGCAACCCCTCTGCCACATGTCCAACAATTTTGCAACAAGGACCATTTAAGGCAAATTGCTCAACCAAGGTAGAAACAGTATTTGAAAATCTACTAGTTACTAAAGAACCTCTTACTTTGTTAATGCCGATAGTTAATAAGGGCTCCACGTTGGCCTCCATGTCTTCTTGTCGGTGGTAACAGAAGAGGTTTGTCCCTTTTAGGACACCAAAAACATTCGTCCATCCTTGAGGATCCCCACCGAGCTAGACAGAATAACAGCATGGGCGTGAAAAATCTGAGGAGTGTGAAACAGATTGTGTGTGTGTGTGTGTGAGTGAGAGAGTGTGTGTATGTGTGTAAGCCTGTGTGTATGTTTCACCTTGACCCTGAGGCAGCCACTAATCATCTGCTGTGTCATACAGTGGGGCTGAGCAGCCAGACGACAACATGCGCTGCCATACAGCGGCAACCAGTATGAACACTCTTCTACAGACACAGTGAGAGACAAAGTAAACAAAATGAGGACTACAAATAATTCTTAAATAACATATTTCACTAAGGACTAAGCTTCTGCAAAGCCACACACAAATGCAAATTAAGCTGCATGCTGTTATGCAGATAACAAGCATCCAGTATAACTAATTTGCTCTAAATGACTTCACATTATCTGCAGTGAGAAAATCTCTATCATAAGATAAATGATTCACATTGCTTTTTCACTGATTTTATGAAAGAAAACGAAAAACATTGCAAAGCAGCAGTTAAATGAGATAAGAGTACAAGGAGTACAAGACAAAAAAAAAAAAAAAAAAAATAGAAATAAAGATCATCATGCATAGGGACAATGAAATGCTTTTCTTTGTGCACCCAGTTCAGAAGGTAGTCATTAAACACTAAGTGCATGTAATGTTGCTTGGCTACTTCAACTTGTTAGTGAGTAATTTCTCACAAAGGCATCATTACTTTCTACAACTCCGCTGCGATTTGAACTCTAAATTGATCATTACCATAGGACGTTAATCTCTGAGCCACCAAAAGAAAATGAGAGAATAAGATCATAGTGATCATAGCTGAGAGGGGTGTTTGGATAGTGGCTCACCGTTGCCAGTTATGGTGAGGTCATGTGTGCGGAAGCTGTCCTGAACGTGGGACAGAGTGAGAGTGGTGTGAGCCAGGAGATGGTATTTGGGTCCTCTGTAGACACACGTATGATACAGAGGAAAAACAATAAGGAAGAGTTGTAAAGTGTTATGCATATTCAGTATAGAATATAGAATATATTGAGAGTGTGTTTGTGCACGTGTGAGTGTGTGTGTACTCACGGCACAGGTGGTACAGGCAGCAGCAGTTGTGCGCTGCCCCCGTTGCTGATGGGGCTGCAGGCTCCAGGCTCCAGCGCTGCACGCATCTTCTTCCCAGACGAGCGGCCCAGAGACGAGCTCAGCTTGCTGGCTAGTTTGCGTGGTGTACTGCCCGCTGAGTAATCGTCCTCTGTACAGCAGCTGTACAGCTCTAACCTCAGCTCAAAACCTGGGCTCGCTTCATTACTGCACACAGCGTGATACGCAGCCACAACTTAGAGACATACTCTACATGAGATGAGGGTTAGTATTCAAAAATGTTTTAATAATATTTATGATCCTATAACCTTAAACTGTCACAGACAGTGTTAATGTTGAAGATTCAATTTAGCTACACTGTTGTTTTCCCCTTCAGCTAGATTTAACATTTCTTAGGCAAACCAGATCCATATATTCTATTCGCCACATCTTCACTCAGGAATATCACACAGTGAGGTGGAATTCTATACGGCTTCATACTCACCATATATGGTGTAACATAATGGCTATATGCACAACAAAATGAGGTTCGGCACCAGTCAGGGAGTGACACTAACATGTCTGTTGTAAATTCATAAGAAGTAACACCACTTTGATTTACAGATTGTCTAGCAGAGCTTGGAGTTAGCATGGTATCAGACAGGATTCAATATGCAGTGTGAAGTGAATCTTCAATGTGCAGATGAAAAAGCACCAAATAAAAAAAACCCCACAAAAATTGAAAAAAAAAAAAAAAAGTTATATTCGCATACACACACTTACAAGACTATGGTGTTGTCAAAGCAAATGTCTGTGAGGGTTCTGTCCACCATCACCATGTCTGTGTCAAAGATCTCCCCTCCTAACTGCAGCAGACAGAACACAGCACAGCGGTGTAGCTCTGAGAGAGAGAGAGAGAGAGAGAGAGAGAGAGAACATAATTCTAATGGAGCAAACAGACCTGTGCGTAAGAAACAACTGCACTGGGGGATTCTATACAACAATGCTTTCAACAGAGGAGAGTGCAACCTAAACTTTTGTAAATATTGAGCTCTGTCTGTACTTGTGGGGAATATTACAACGAGCAAGAGGAATGCACGATAACGGGCCACAACATGTGATTATGGATGGGGCTATGGCAAAAACTATCCTATGACACAATACAAGAAAAACATTTTGACATGCATCATGAAATTTAGGTTGACTATTCAGTCCGAGGTTAACAGCAGTACCACATATAAAAACTAAAAGAAGGTTATTAAACAAGGAAAAAAAATCAAAAGGTTTTTTTTATGTTCAATAAGCCTCTTGTTAATGTGAGTGTGTCGATGTTACAGAACTGCTAACGCTACCAATGATACTCCTAAAAATATTATCACTCAATTCAATTCAATTTTATTTGTATAGCGCTTTTTACAATGGACATTGTCACAAAGCAGCTTTACAGAAATAAATGGATTCACAAAAAATATATCGTAAATATTTGAATTTATCACTGTGAATTTATACATGTCATTATATCACCCATGTGTGATTAAGAGCATACTGTATGTGTGGTACTGTGCGTAATGGACAGTTATATTTTGAGAAATGATGCTGTAGGACTGGGTGGGTTACATCTAACATAAATGCACTGATTTGTGTTGATGTATCAGAGCAGCCAATCGATGAGCATCTGTTCAGAATAAACCTTTTACACTATTGATTCTTACCTCCTTTGTTTTTAAAGTACTCTGTGTCTTTCCACATCAAAGGGATTCGTAGATCTGTGATACAAATGCACAGAAAAGTTAGACACATAAGTGAGTGCACACACTCACACACACTCACACACACTCACACACACTCACACACACTCACATCTCATGACAGCAGACAGTTACTACCCTGCTACTGGTGTAAACGTAAATGTAAATGTTTCAGGTAATGCATCATTCCATCATTGCAGCCCACCTACTCAGCCTCACACAAGTTTACTCGGTTACATTCCACCTAATTAAGTGAAAAAAAAAACAAAACAGCTACACTAATTAATAAAGATGAAGCCAGTGGGAGATAATTAAATAGATGATAGCTGCAGCATATGAGGAATTACGGGGTATTGTGTGTGGTAATTTTGTGTATACTGCCCATGCACTGTGTTACAAGGTAATGTAGAGGCTCCTGGTGTGGTATTTTAACTTGCCAGCTATATAAAAAGTCACAGAGATAGCGTGTCGGTGTGTATGTCTTATCCCGCTTACCTATAGGGTAATAACACTAAACCTCCCACTTTGCAAACCTTCATAATAAGTTCACAATTACCTCCTTTGCTGCAGAGCTAGGCCTGGAGCAATATTTCATTACACTCCAACACACACATAACAGTTTATATCAGCCAGTAGCCATAGGTTGAATTAACTACAGCCAGTTTGAGGGGAAGAGAGTGAATATTATAGTGTGTGTGTGTTGGGGGAGTGTGTGAGAGACTTTAAAGAGTGGGAGGTGGCATCATAAACCCACTAGACTGCAAAGCTAATATATAAACCAGCAGGGTAGTGTACAAGCACAATGGAGCCTGAAGAGTAGTCAGGAATGTGCCTTTGTCTCTCGCACGCAGGCTCACACGCACGCTCACATGCATGCTCACACGCACGCTCACGCTCACATGCAGGCTCACACGCACGCTCACGCTCACATGCAGGCTCACACGCACGCTCACGCTCACATGCATGCTCACACGCACGCTCACGCTCACATGCATGCTCACACGCACGCTCACGCTCACATGCATGCTCACGCACACTCACGCTCACATGCAGGCTCACACGCACACTCACGCTCACATGCATGCTCACACGCACACTCACGCTCACATGCACGCTCACACGCACACTCACATGCATGCTCACACGCACGCTCACGCTCACATGTGCACGATCACGCTCACATGCTCACGCGCTCACGCACGCGCACGCACTCACATGCTCACGCGCTCACACACTCACGCACGCACTCACACACTCACGCACGCACTCACATGCACGCTCATGCTCACTCGCACGCTCACGCTCACTCGCACGCACGCTGTCATGCAGAGAGTCTCGATATGTAAAAGAAGTCATATCTGCTTGGCATGCATTTGCATCCCTCTAGGTAATATTTGGTATGTATATCTACATATTATTTGTATGTATGGCCAAGTCTGTAAAATTACCTGAAATGGCAACTTTGCCTTTACATGGAGATCGGTCATCCATTGGTCCTGCATCTGATGACCTGAAACACATATTCATCATCATATACAGACGAACACACAATTACAATGTCATGTTTAAAACTGATTCCACAGAAGATTACTCTTTTATCAATAACACATTTTATCTTACTGTTCAACATGTTTTATCGATAAATTCTCATAATACATAAGCTCTGAATAAGAGACTGTGCATACAGTCTGATGATCCTTTAACACAGTTTAATATGAATTTAAAAAAAAAAAAATCATATATACCCCCAAATCAGGACTGATTAAACAGATTGCACTTAATGCACTTAACATTCAGTAGAACAGAAAAATAATTGCCACTTTTACATTCGGAATCTGAACATACATCCCGAACACTACTGAAATAATGTTAGTTACACTCTGCCACGACTTGCACTTGTTGTTACGGTAATGTTGGATTTAAATGCTACTGCTTACTTGAGTATAAATTTGGTTCGGATTATGTACTGTGCATGTAAATGAAGATTTGTCATGGATGCATTAACAGTGCATTCAGAAACTGAGTCAGAATGATTTCATTCACACTAATGCTTGTGAACACTCACTGTGGGAGAACTATTTAGACGCAATGCTTGTCATACAGGATGAAATTAAGAATGTACCAACGGTTGACCGTCATCTCCTGAACTCTAACTGACCTCTGTACAATTTTTCCACTTAGACTACTCGATGTCATGTGTTGTGCAGAATCCCAGGCATCTCTGCTTTATTTTGATGCTATATTCTGCCATTTTAGTGACCTGCTTTTTCTAGAAACAAGTAAAGTGCATGCCTGTTTTTCTTCATTTGTGAACAATCCTGGGTCATATATCCACTGACCTCACACTAATTGCTGATCCAGCTCTAAAGCCATGTGAACGATCTGACCTTTTGAACTATGACTCGTGACTCTGTAAAGCTACTCTGCAGTAGATAAACGAAAATGATTAATATTAATCCAGAAATAATAAGGTTGTGAAGTCGGCAAAATTGAACCCCATGTCATACCTCCGCGCCACCCGCTGCATGACCTGCGCCTCTTTCATGCGCTGCAGCTCTGACATGTATGCCATGATGCGAGCGTTACAGGTAAGCAGACTCTTCGAGGCCTCCAGCGCCTGATCCCTCTGTGAACAAGCGGCCAGGAGTTTACACGCTCCCTCTCGCATCCGGATCTCATAGTCAATCTTCTTCTGGATGTCACTGTCCTAAAACAAGGTAGAAAAGCACAGAGTTAGACTGTTTATCATTGCACTTAATTAAAAGTTTAACAGGAGAATGTGTGCTTATCTTAAACACTGCCTTACCAATGCACCATCATATCAGCACAAAATAATCCATTCATTTGATAAAAGGGTATTCTCTTAATCAAGAGAAAGCTCATGTGCACCATACATAAGACATATTTCAGATATAAAGCTGACAATAACTAAACAAATATTTACAGCTTTTACAAGCCTCAAGATGCAGACACGAACCTCCCCCTCTCCTAGGAAACATTCCCTAACTCCCTAACACGTCTGACTGCTCCACGCCAGGGCAATTCCTGCAGTGTCTCTGCTCAGTCATGCATGAAGCAGGGTGCAGAAATTAACACAATGGAAGACCATGGCCTGCTTTGAAGTAGATACGGACATGATGAATCCTTCATGATCTCCAACAGAGGACTGTGAAAACCTGAAACACACTCCCTGTGCCCTGTGTTTGTGTACGAGCAGGAACTGTAGTCAGTGCTGAGCTGAAGAGGTCACTGAAACTTGCGCTGGGCAAGGGAAGAGACAGAAATGTGAAAGGATGAGAAAGAAAAGAGAAAGAAGTAAGAGAAGGAAGTGCAGAGCGATTACTGAGTGTTGTCACCTAAAAAGGATTACGTAAACCGTTGCAATGCAGAAAATTAACTCGGCAATATCTCAGAAAAGTGTATTGTGACAATTTTAGCACAATAGCAATATCAATACTAGTCATATTACCCAGCCCTACGCGGCAGAAGAATTAAAAAAGCCTGCTGAGAAAGATTTGCTAGAAAGAGAGAAGCCAGACAGAGAAGTAATAAGGGGGAACAGCTGTGAAAAGAGACAGCACAGATGTTTCAACTTTGACCCTTTAGGGATCACTTCCAGCTCCTCCTTGTGATAAAATGCTGTGAGGTGTCATAATGCTGGACTGTTTGTGTGTTTCTTTGCTCCTTCAAATTATACACTTCAGACCATTTTGTCCATGTAATAGGCTTACCTACTTGTGTTGCTATAGCGACATCCCATAAACCCACACTTGGGCTTGAAGAGCTCATTAAGAATAAACTGGGTTCCAATTAGCAGAACACAACTGCTCCACAAACATACGCACGCACACAGAAATTAGACACATACAAGGCGCGCACACGCGCACACATGCGCACACGTCCACTTCTGAAGACAGAAGACATAATAAAGGGCATGTCTAGTGTAAATTTATTCAAACTCAACGATATATAATCTACTACTGAAGAAAGTATGAAAGGATGTAAATCAGGTTTGTAATGCTCATAGTGACACTGACGGAAACCATTTCTGAAAGTAAAAAAAATAATAAAATGTACCTCTATTTTAAATTTAAGCTACAAAACAAATGGCATATTTGCCTATTAAAACACCAGAACCTCAGCCATTATGGATAAGTAAAGTGTTATCTTCATTAGCAAGCTCAAAAGCCTAATTTAATTGTGTAATGAGTTAAAACTGTCATGCATATGTTTACGTACATGTTAAAAGTTAGTGGGATCAGGAAAACAGCTAACATGAGACCTAAAACAAAAAAGCTATAAATGTTCCACAGAGCTGGAGGAGAAAAATATATCTAAGTATTTAGGGACGCCATCACCAACAGCAAAACCATAATTCATAAACGGACACGGTTATTTTTCTTCCTCTCCTTTGCAGAATCTCTGAGTCAGAGAAAAAACTGCCAGAAAGATTTTCAAAGATCCAAAACAAACAGTAAGAGACCTAAAAGTTCTTGCAGGTGAGAGGAATAAAAATTCACATTTATATCACATTCAGAAATAACATTTCTATCCTAGAAATGATTCATCATATCTGCATGGAAAGAATGAGGCTTCACGCACTAGCAATGGCATGAACAAATCTGTGTCGGATTCATGAAACAACCTGCGATTGATGAATCAGCTACACCTTTATGAAAATATTTTCCTGCAAACTAGTCCCATAGCCTGCAATGTATATAGGATATAACTGGAGTGATGTAGCTGAGCTATTTATCTACAGTGATGGCATTGTGACAGAGTTCAAATTTCATTAAAAAAATAAAGTGGAAAAACATGCTCCTGGTTTAGGCCATGCCCACTTCAGGTTTAAATCCAAATACAGATTCAGATATGGATATTTGGAGAAGTGAACAGATAGTGGCATTGCGTTACACTTCTACACCGTTGACAGCCTCGTGTCTCAGGCAGATCAGTAGCTCTCCTCTGAGCCAGCAGAAGGCCTCGAAGTATTTATAGCAGTGAAACAGCCAGGCTGCTGCTCTAGGGGCTTTCCCACAAACAAGTCCGTGCTCAGCTACTCTTCAGTAATAATGACTTTCCTATGCCACTACTTCATTCATTGTCGGCGACAAGTGTGACAAGCTCTGTGACATTTCCAACGAAGTGCCAACTTTGAATTGAAGCAACAACAAAATCCAAGCAGTGGCTTTAGATATCAGCTCTTACCCCGGGCTAAGAACAGGGGATAAGCTTCGAGACGAATGCTTTACCCTGAACAAATCTGGTAATGTAAATGCAAATGACATCTATTTAGATGGAAATAATGCACAGCCTCTCTCTCTCTCTCTCTCTCTCTCTGCAGCTGCTCTAACAGGCGTACACACAGTCAGCGTGTGTACACACATTTATAAGTAGTGTGAAAATGGCAGGAGAGCTGTGTAAATAACAGTCAAAAGCGTTCTGAATCAGCGCTGGCAAAACAACCACCTCACGCCAAACTAAGCAAGTGTGTTTGTCTAAAGGTAAACATTTGTCAGCGTGAACGTGTTTGTGATATGTATGACTGCAGACACCGCACACGCGCACACACACACACACACACACACACACACCCTGGTGCCAGACACCCCATCATTCAAGCCAGGTGTCAGAGAGGGCAACATGCCAGGCAGAAAAAGTAAGAGAGTGAATGGGAACTTGGCCAGTAGCATACGACTGTGAAAGAGAGAGGGGAGGAGGGGTAGCAGGATCATAAGAGGATGACACGAGGGAGGAACGAGGGAGGACACAGCCACTCTTCTGTTCCTACATAATGCATAGTGAGCGCTGATGGGAAAGAGTGAGAAAGATGAGGTCATCACCTTGTATCAAGGCAGAAATAAAAAGAAAGTGCTCTGCTTACTTTTAAACAAACAAACAAACAAACAAATAAATAAACAATCAATCTGAACCAGACGAAGAACTGAATTTGAGATAACAAAGCAACATAGGGCTCGAAGCATTTGATCCTGAATGCAGACTAAAAGCAATAACACACAGTAAGAAAAGCTTTCGTGTGTACCAGTAAATTCTTCTCAATTTCCTCTGTGACCTAAAGCTAATTACTAGCATGCTAATGGACAATAATTACCCAGTACCACCTCCTTCATTGTTTAACCTTCAGAAACTCAAACTGGGCTCATTACTTTACCACCCCATCCCCTGCCTGTATAATTACACTGTAATTGCTGAAGAATTTGCAAGGAGACCGTGGTAACTCGACTGCTAGAATATCGGAAATGCCATTGAGTCATGGGAAGTGACTCTGGTCTTTGGAGAATATCCTTTAGTTTTGAAGTCTTCCCCCAGGAAAAAGCCTCAATAAATTAACCGATAGCTCTTTTCACATGAAAAAGGCAGAACGCCTGTATGAGAGCATGATATTTGCTAAGCATTAGGAGAAGAGTGAAGAAATTGAGCGCCAATAATACTACAAATAATATTTTCACAAATTCTTCACTTTGCCACATTTCTTCACCACATTCTTGTGTCTCATAGATGCGTTTTTATTTATTTATTTATTTTAATTTTTTTTATACATTTTTTTAATTGACATTCATTGCCTGATCATGGTCTCTCACTGAGGATGGCCTCAAGGAGAGCGACCAAAAGGAGATAAACAAGCCAGTTCGTGTGACAGACTGATATATGAAAATGTTCTTGGTTGATAAATGCAAGCAATTATAGGCAATGATGTGCCGTGTGTCACTGGTGACTATATAGCATTTATCACAGGTGAGCTGACAACATTCCCTGTCTGTGTCTTACCACAAATGAGACAACATGGTGGCAATTCCTGCTGATTTTGACATTTCCTTGCACCAAAAAAATGAGTGGATATTAAAGTGGGCAGCACCAATAACATACAGGTGCATTTCAATACAAAATCTACTACGATTAGACTACGTATGATTTGTGGTAAACAAGAAAATCCCTGATCTCCATGAGGACAATTTGCTTTAAACATTTGCACACGAGTCTAGAAATCATGCAATGGCAATTACTGTTACATTGTTTAAATCATTACACAAAGCTAAGAAAAGCAGAGTGTATTCTAGAACAAGTGCTCTAAGAGTTAGTTCAGCTTCAGTTCAGATGGTGAAGTGCTGTAAAGTCACGTCCTGCCCTAAAAGCCTGACTGAACTGGCTTTCATCATGGCTCTGCAGTGACCAAGACAATAGAGGCGAAAAGATGTGATGTGAGAAGGAAAGAGGGAGAGTGAAGCGTTGACGGCCAGCCCTCAACACAGAACAGGGGAAATGGGAGGAACCTGGATAGCATAAAAGCACATCTGTGTAAACTGGAGTGAGACTAAGAGGTACTGGAAAGAAAAAGAAAAAAAAAAAAAAAAAAAAAAAAAAAATCACAGACCGCAAGCATGCATCCACTTACACCGGCATATTAGTATTTTCCAAACCTCATAAGAGTTTATGAAGCAGCTGCAGCAATAACATGAGCAATGAGTTTTTGCTTTTGGAGGATGATGCTGAAACGTCAGGCACAGCAACACAAGGTTCATGATTTATTCAGGAATGAACGATGCGAAAGCGTTATTCCACTGTGGTTTTGATGTTTTGTGCGCACTGATGGTCAAAACTCACTCCAAATTATAAGCTAGCCACAGGTTCACTATTCAAAAGTCTTGATAGTCTGGTGAAAAAAAAAAAAAAAAAAAAAAAAAAATCTGGCACTACACTTGGCCATGCCACTTAACGGTGACTGAAAATTCAGTTTTCACTCATGTAGCTGTCTGTGAAGATAATATTGGTCTCCTATATTTCCTAGTTCTACTGGGTAATGAAGTAATGTCAGCAAGGGGGGGGGCAAAAAAAAAAAAAACCTTTTGGCAGTTATGCACTAATTCACACTACTGACTCTACTGCAGACAAGGTACAGCTGCCAGTGCAAATTATACCTACACAACGCTCTTACAGTGCACAAGCTACAGTGACACCCATAAGCAAAACACAGAAGGAAAGGCTAAATTCCTGCCCACACCCAAAATGCAGGCTTTCACTGACCGGAGAGATCCAGCCTCCAATTAGCAGACCGCAGTTATGCGCTCACCCACACACATACTTGGTCAGCATAATCCCAGCGCTCCTTCTCTCATTTAGAATGAAGACTGGTGGATGATGGATGTTCTCAGGGCCAAGAGTATACTAATGGTGGACAAAACAGAGGTGGATAAATGATAAATTCATTAACTAGCCCAGTGGGCAAGTGAGAGCACCAATGTGCTGCCCAGTCCCACGCTTTGGTTTGCTGAAACCAAACAGATTAAAAGGCGGCAGTTAGTGAAATGTATCAACGTATGGCCAGCTAGCTAGCTAGCTAAGTGCATTAATAGAGAGAAAGGGAAACGAGCATGCATATAATAATAATTATTCTCTTCTAATGTAGCACATCATGGTTGCGCCCTCGACAAAAAGCGTTTCTGCGATGAGATTTAGTGTTCTGTCCTCGTGTTGCACGTAAAACATATAATTTGAGATTGGCTAGCATATCGACAACTTTCGGTTCCTGAAAGACAATCAGGAGAAGATTTTTTTTTCTATCCAACTATGAAGAACTCTGAATAAAAATCTAATACCAAATCATCTTTTTGTCCTGGGTACCCTGACTACTGATTTGCCCATCTGATTGGACATTAAAATCTACTTTGGTACCACTTATTTCACATGATTTACGCATGTATTGAATAAGAATACAATAGAAACCATAGTCTTTTGTAGATTTTTTAAACATGGCACTAGAATTTTACTTGTTGAAAACCCCAACTTTATCATGCAACATGAAAATATCTTCAGTTATCAAGATGAGATATATTTGTCATGTTGTTCACCCACACCATGACCCCTTTCCCACATGCTCAAAACTTTAACAAAGTCTGCATTGAGTCACACGAATCCCAATACGTGCCCAGTTTCTCTGAAGAACAGAATAAAACACTATTGTTCGAGCCTTTTTTGCATTTGCTAGTTTTATCGAGCCAAGATGTGTTTGTTCGTAGTTTTTGAATACACTACTGGCACAACAGTCCGCAGTTATAATCCCTCCATACGCAACAAAAAACTTAGCCAAAAAGCAGAGCTGACGATTAATTCCTACAGTCAGGCAATAAGAAAAAGGACTTCAGCAACAAATAACTGCACGATTAGTTAACCAGCATTATGTAGGCTAAAACGGCATTCCATTAGAGCCACAGCAGCACACTGCTCTCATTATTACGAGTACAATGGGCCATTTGAGACGTGTATGTGCGTTATCTGCAAATGCGTGCTGTGCGCCTTTGAGACTGCAGCCAGCTGTTCTCCACACAAAGGAGCACAGGCTTCCAGCACAGATGCGTACTGGCTGGAGATGTGGAGGAATAAAAAATCAAAAACTCATTATTCATCAAATCTACAGACGACTGGAATTTGACTTGACAAATCATGTGCAAAACATCCAACATGTAACCCAGATGTACAGAAGAACGACAAGTTAAAGGAAAAACCAACTTTTAGTAAGGTGTTGGTCCTTACAAGTCACCAGAACAGCTTCAATGCAGCTTGGAATAGATGCTACAAGTCTCTGGAACTGTACGAGAGCGATGAACACCAAAATTCTTCCGAAACTGTCTCAATTGGAGTTTTGATAATGGTGGTAGAGATGCTGTCTAACAAGTCACTCCAAAATCACCCAGAGGACTTCAAATGGGTTGAAATGTGGTGACTGTGAAGGCCATAGCATATGATTTACATCATCGTCATGCTCATCATCCATTCAGTGAGGCTCGTTTCCTGTGGATGGGGGTGGAGTCATCCTGGAATAGACCACTCCCATCAGGATAGACACATTTCATCAGAAGATAAAAATAATCAGTCAGAAGAACTTGCAGTTATGCTTCCATCTGCACTTAGAAAATACAACTATACAAAACATGTTAAAACTGGCAAACAAAAATACCTGAGAAAAATATATAACACTATAATGCGCAAAATTAGTTGACTACATTCTGGGTGTACATCTCACACATGTAAGTGTATGCGAAACAATGTGGGAATATGTCATGGAACTTTAATGCTGTCTACGAGGAAGAGAAAAAAAAATTCCTAAAGCAGGAATAGAAATAGAAAGGCTGAAATAGACGCTTGCAGGCTGTGATTTCTGCTACAGGGGGTGTTACTAAGTACTGCGTAACACATTCCACAGTTTATATTTGCGTCCCCAAACTGTTAAAGTCAGTAAATACATCTGATTCGCAAGAATTTTTTTAAGCATGAGTTTGATCACTGCTTGTTCGATGGGAAAGTCAACAAAACATTTGCTATCATTTGCTGCGTGAATTCTTGTATATGACAAAGCACTAGTACAAGACAGTAGAAATACGCACATACTAAAGGAGTAGAGAGGAGTAGTGAGAAGGAATGCTTTTCTTAAAAGGACACCTATTCTCCATCACCTCTCTTTAATGGCATTATACTATGATTATAAATACATCACATACATCCTTACGAGCTTTGATAAGTTAGCCGAAGTACAATGACCACTAAGCCAGAGCAGCGATAGTTTACACACTCTTGAGTTCAATGAGATTGACTACAACTGAGGGGGGAAAAAAATCCAAAACATATCACGCAATGTGGGCTCCATGAATTTGAGCAACTGATTACTACCAATTCGTCAGAATGAACGAATGCACAAGATACATAAGGGTCATTGTATTGAGCACTCTATTGCTGAAAAGAACTGCACAAAAAAAAAATGTTTGAATGCACCAGGCGTAGCCTAAAACAGCTAATAAAAGCTAAAAAAACCCCACAAAAGTAGCACTAAAAAGAAAAGGGAGTGCACACAGGGATGGACCACAAAGTGTGGTTTCTAAATGAGGACAACCAAAGAGCTGAGAAAGAGCAGGGCCTAATGTTCTAGACTAGACTGCCAATTTCATCCTTTCTTCCTGGGAGCTCTTGGTGAAGCACGAAACGACTGCAAGCCTTGACTGAAGCAAGAGTGAAATGATACTCCAGTGCTGGATAAATCATAAATGCATTAGCTAGCACACCAGGCAAATAAAGGCTCCAATGTGCTGCTCTGTCCCATGTTTTAGTCAGCCAGAAACCTAAGTGACTAGGCTTAAAAAGTGGTAGCAACTTTATAAATTCCTAGCGATGGGACAACTGTGTAGCCAGAATCCTTATGCTCTGCTGATAACGTTTTCAATGTACTCACTGTGTATCTTAAAAATGTGTATCTTTTTTTTAAATTATAGTGACGTTATTACCAGTCATCCTTATATTTCACTTTGCTTCACGCCTGTCTATCAGATCACCACCAAGACTATAAATGTGGGTAAGGGAGTTTCCATTTGTATCCTAGCAGAGGGAACAGAAAGCTAACACTGGCTGATCTCAGGTAGCGGTTAATCCCAGGCTTCAGTGCTGCTTGAGGGTGTTAGATGTAGTACTCTAATGAGCTAGCGGAAAGTGAAAAAAAGATGAGCTTGAGGAACACTTTCTCTGAAGAGGTCCACGTGCCACGGTCCAATTATGTAGCAGGTATTACATCAAGGTATTGCAACAAATATGTAATGAAGGCTGCAAAATGTTGACAAAAGACATGGACAAAATAAAACTGTGATTTAAGGTTTGAATGTCAAAGGCTATACTGTGAAGTGGTATGAATTTCATTAAAGGTACATCCCTACTAGCACATTTCTCTTGCACAACAAATATCTCTGGATATTGCATTAATTGCTGAAAACTTTGTTTAAATACAAAATGTCAAACTAGTAATACAGATTTGCCTTGAGACATTCAGAAGCCTTAAATACTGCCTTTCTGCCGTGCTGAAATATGCCATACCTTGTGACTACCAGTGACTTGTTTAACGGCAACAGAGCACAGCAACCTGTGACTACATATGACTACAGTCCAAACAAAGAAATCAGACTTGGTGGAATGCAAATCATAACACAAACACAAGCCTTAAACTCAGATTTATAAAAAGTACAGAGTTCGCCCTTTACTACAGCGACAGAAACCACACTTTCCACGATTAATCTTCCTCCAGTTGCCTCACACGCACAAACCTGCATGAACATACACATATGTACACAATCTCTAAACACTGCTGTGGTGCCTTATTTAGGCAAATCCTCAGTATGTATAGATTAGAGAGATAGTTTATAACAATCAAAGCTGAGTGTGCAAGAGAAAGAGAGCTCTTCTGGCTGCTTTATCTTCATAGAGCTACTTAATATGTATTAGTGAAGCACTACATTACACATTACATTATGCTGTTACATTATGAAGACTGTATTACACATTACATTATGCTGCTACATTATGAAGACTGTATTACACATACATTATGCTGTTACATTATGAAGACTGTATTACACATACATTATGCTGTTACATTATGAAGACTGTATTACACATACATTATGCTGTTACATTATGAAGACTGTATTACACATTACATTATGCTGCTACATATTACACTGTGATATTTCAGGCTAGATTTGTTACAGTATCATACTAGATTTGTTCTTTTTCTTCAATATCCAATCCAGCATTTTCTACTGATACGTGCCTGTACCAATACTGGGCATTAGTAGGAGACTGCATCTACGTTACCAGTGCTCAAAGCAAAATACTGCTTGTCTTCTGCTATTAGATGTAGGACTTGAGACATGAAGACATGAGTGCTGGGAGTAGTAAAGGCCAGTCTGCACCAAAAGCATTTCTGAAGCAGTCTTACTCATCTGTATAAAGCACATCTCATCTGCACATACACCCCACAAACACAGAATAATGGATGCTTTGGAAGTTTTTGAAATTGTAGTGCCAACGGTTTACACCATACATACTGCCTTCATTGGGAGATGATTAGAAAGTAAAAGAATGTACATTTATTTTTACATATGACACAAAATTGATTGTAGCTTTCTATGAATAAATTAATGATACAATAATGTGACCATTTTCTCAGTAGATCATGTGGATTGTGATTGAGATACACACTGTGTTGGTGTGTGATTTATCATGACAGCTACAGTTACTAATGGACTGTAGTGCAGTGATATCAGTTGTTTTGTCTAATCAGTGATGGCTCTGTGTCCAGGAATTAATGCATTTAGAGGAAAACGAAGCCTTCAGAGTGTACAGCCAGAGCACACACCCACCAACACACACACACACACACACACACACACACACACCAACCCACACACACACACACACACACGACTTCTCAGCATCTCATGAGTTTACACACACACCCAGAGAAACAGCGTAGGCTCAACAGATCTCACACACACCCCTGTCCAGCTGCAGCCTTTATTTCCCAGCGGCTACACTGATGCTCTGAGAACAGACCGCAGACTGAGAGAGAATGAGAGAGAGAACAAGAGGCAGAGAGGAAAAAAAATAAAGAGGAGAGAAAGAAAACAGACACACCGGTAAAATGATAGCGCAGAGAAGACAGAGCAGTGGTGTAAATAAAATACAAAAAGAAACAGAGCAGACATATCTACTGCTGATTCTACAGGCTATTATTATAGAAATGAGGAAGTGGGTAAAAGAAACTAAGGAAAGTGACAGACATGATTGATAGAGAGATGTAGGCCAATTATACGAGCTACTACCGTGCAGAAGTGTTTCATTAACACACACATAATTTCGGGATGTCAACCCGCATGAAGGCTGGCACTGGGAGAAGCAAGACCTAAAAAAGAGAAAAGGACTGGACTAAAGGCCTCACACAGCGCGTCTATTTAAGTCACTGAATCAGACACAGACAGCAAACCACAAAAAACTTCCTGTATTATCCTGCTTCTAAATGGAGATAAGGAGTCTGACAGCAATATCCTTTTCCTCCACTGACACATGACTCACATGACAAATGGCACAGGCTCATCTTAACCGGACAGTAGAGGACGGGAAGACGACCAAGCAACATTTTTCCAATCTTCAACTGTCCAGTTTTGGTGATCCTGTGCACACTGCAGCCTCAGATTCCTGTTCTATGCTGACAGGAGCGGAAGCCAATGTGATCATCTGCTGTTGTAGCTCGCCTGCCTCAAGGTTCGAAGTGTTGTGCTTTCTGACATGCCTTTCTGCTCACCATGGTTGCAAAGCGTGGTTATTCGAGTTCCCCTAGACTTCCTGTCAGCTCAAACCAGCCTGGCCATTCTCCTCTGACCTTTCTCATCAACAGTGTTCTTCCGCCCGTAGAGCTGCTGCTCACTGGATGTTTTTTTTTTGTTTGTTTGTTTATTTGTTTGCACCATTCTGTATAAACTCTAAAGAGTCACTGAGATCAGATTTTTCTCCGTTCTGATGTTAGATGTGAACTTTAACTGAAGCTCCTGAATTGTATGATTTTATGCACTGCACTGCTGCCACATGACTGCTTGATTGTTTAATTGCCTGAAAGAGTAGGGAAAAGTGTTCTTATTAAAGCGGCTGGTGAGTGCAATTGTGTGTATTTATTTTTAATTGTTTGACAAATTTTTGACTGTGATTTGTCAGAAGGTGTTAATTTTCTATAACAGCAGCTCTGACAATGGGTCCGGCTATAATTCAAATCACAGGTTTGTTCTAATACATTGTCGTTTCTGTAGTAATAATTCAATCACAGGTACTTGTATGGCAGATGCTCCATATACTCAAACAGATAAAAAAAAAACAAACAGCAGTGTGGAGATATTTCTCTCCTTCACAGAGATAGAGAAATCTGTTTTCACTCTGATCTAACTATCCCAGGCACAGAAAGTGGATACAAAAGTAACAGTAATGGACACCCAGGGCTTCTCGTGGTCACAGCCATTCAATCCAGAATGACACTCTTATAGATTTTTATAGGAACGAGAGAGGATCACTGGAGAGGTTTAGCTAGACCTCCCTAACTGCTGGAACTGATGTTCTGACACCATGAAATGAACCATGAAGTTCAAGGCACTCTTGTAACACCCACACATACTCATACATAAAAATTGCTAGTGTAAAGCAGCTCTTAAAATATGAACAGGTCATGTAATGGAGGAAACAAACCAGAGAACAAACATACAAAAACATTATAGAGAACAGTCAAGAGATGCTGTAACTGGTCCAGCAACAGCGCAGAAATACCTGTTCATAATACTCCCTATAAATCACTCCAAACCGATTACTTCCTCATCAGCTCTTCATCTTCATTTAGTTAGTCATGCGGATTTGAGAGTGTGTGGTCAGAATGGCGGTTGTTCTGGTCATGGTTTCACTCTGTGCTCTTGTTAGTCACTAAGTCGTGTGAAGAAAAATTCGGTTACTAGTTTTTGATCGCAGCAACTGTGCACCTCTTCAGTCATTGGCTCTGTGAACCCTGGATGACCTCCAGGGGCAATGGGAATCATCTGGATTCCTTCTTGTGTGTGAGACTTTCCAACAAAGTCACAAAAGGATGTACGAAAGTATCTGCAATGAATACCACTGCCATACAGCCATCTTTCCTGGAACGTTCTCCCCAGGTCAGTGCTGGTTCAGAATTATCTGGGGTTCACAGAAAAACTGTTAGATATGCAACTGACTAGGGATGAAGAAAAAAAACCTGATTCTTAGATGCATCTTGACACACACTTCTTGAAACACCATCTTGACAGAGATGATGCATACCACACACACACACACACACACACACACACTACAAACAGCTCTGAATTCTTGCAGCTGGTGATCACATTAATATTGACCTGAACAGTCTGAAGCTTTTCATCATTTAACACATTATTTCTAGCAGTTTCATCTGTTACAGCCCTGTGTGAGATGTTTAAGGCCACTGTCCTTGAACACACACTGTAACATTATTCAGGAAGTGACTGATACATCTGTACGTGTGTGTGTGTGTGTGTGTGTGTGTGAGAATGCAGAGCTGACCTCTCTCATACACAGCTGTGTTCTCCGGGGGATACTTACAGGCCTTTCTGAACCCAAACGATTCATTCACACTACTCCTACAGCCTTGAAAGGGGTGAAAGATAAAAAGCAAGAGAGACACAGGAAGACCAGGAAACCTTGAGGAAACCCACAAAGACATGGGGAGAACATGTTCAATTTTTATACATAAATAAACAAATTTATTTAATCTAGTCCTCAAACATAATCTCCTTTCAAAGAGCAAGTCACATCCAGTGGAGACATCTACAAAAAACTAAAAGCCTGGTTGGACATACATTTTCAAATGTTCTGCCAAAAAACAGGTTCTTTTTTTTTTTTTTTTTTTTAAACTCTTATTTAAAATGCTAGAGTAACTAAAACTGCCTCCTGCTGCATCCTTTAAAAAAAAATTCCTAAAAATATACACTGATGACTTCTTCCATGTCATGTCTTGTCTCAGCCTGCTCTGGAATTTGAGGTTTCATGTCGAGTATGAGAAATCAAATTAATTTTCCCATTAAGATCCAAAAGTGAGGTCAGATTCGGTTGTCAAACTCAGTGACGCATGTAAGCTCTTCCCACGTCAACTACATTTTACAGCAAGCTGTTAAATTTGTGGAAAATGCATGCTTAATAAACTTCAGTGTTCCTCAGCCACACAGAAACCTTCTCCAGCTCCCTGGGCCATGTCGACTACATCTGTTCTTTCATCCAAAGCCACAGAAAAAAGCATGAAAGAATGTCTTCCTCCTGTCATTTGATGCTGTTCGACTAGTCTAATATGCTTGCCGCAAAAGTATTACGGGATTTATATAGGCTTATTTTGGCAAGTGTGTCTTTCTTTTTAGGTCCTTAAAGAGAAAAACCACAAAGCGGTATCCGACCAAATCTAATAGCAGTTTTTGCTAGTTGAGAGGCAGATGACCCTCATCGATCAGCAGCCTTCCCATTAATCCCATTAATCAGAATGTCAACTAGCTAACCACAACTGTGGTTCAACTAGCAAATGCCTCTTCAGCCTAGTTTTGCTGGCTGTAAACATACACTCGCTTCAAACAAACCACAGTATAAGGCTTTAGAATACCAGACTTTGCAAGAAAATCCACTATAATGGTTGGATACAGACAGGGTCATCATGGTAGTAAAAACAGACAAGGAAATATCATTTCAGTTTCCCTGCTAGGAGGAAAACAAAGATAGCAAAGTCTCTGAGGTGATGGAGAGACATCGGATGACTTGACGTTTCAATAATAACGTGCAAAAACATTGGTTTCAGCAGTATCTGTAAATTTTTGAGAGCATCCTCCTGCAATTTTAATGCTGCTGACTTGGCTTTGTTAGCTATTTTATATAAATGCATTCAAATTCAGCCTACTATTCTCTTACGCAATCCGTATGTTGACATAAGTGTACAGTCATATTTAGCCTGATGAATGCTTTAACAGATGAGCCAAGACTGTAGCTGGGAATTACTTGTGTGTTGTTTAAGAGTGTTGAAATTATTCATGCAGGAGCAGAAGGGGTGAATTAATGACTGCACGATCAACTCCAAGGCTTTACTGCTCTCCATAAACCAAGTTCAGGATTAACTGTGTGATTACGGATCAACACAAAGCCTGCGGAAAATGTAGTAGCAAGCTAAGCATCAGATATCAGATGCAAACTAAAAGACACCCTTTGTATTATCTGCTTGATCTAGCAGACCTATGGCACAATCCCATAATGCAGCACAATGTGACGTCGATTCTCAAGCCCTATATAAAATCTGTTACCAACTTTAGTCATCTAATCTAGCACATCACCCAGCAGGCCTGTATAAAGTCTTGATCCCAATCGCTCTCTCTCTCTCTCCCTGATTTCTATATGGTCAGTGTAAGGAAGAAGCTGATTATGTTTCTTGTGCTTTGCACTGAATCAGGCGTGACAGCCTCATAAAACAAAACTCCCAGGCTGTGGTCTCATCCCTCAGAGTCTGTAACACAGAATTTCTCTGACAATCTCTCTCTCCTGCTGCACTATCCACAAACAGTAAGCATCTTGCCATTTTTTGATCTGTACAGAGATAAAGTGCAGTCTCTAGGCTAAAAATATACAAGCAAGTCGGTATGCTCAGCAAAGCAACTCTTCCAAGACTGTATCTGGACAAGTCGAGTGGAAAGGACATGAGGCTCAAATAGCAGAATTGAGACACACAGCAGGAGGGTTAGGTTTTTGGGAACTCTGTGTGTGTGTGTGTCCGTGTGTTCCTCTCGTGTTCATTTTGACATGCACCTGTACAGCGCACACGCTCTCCATCATGCTCTGACTCCTTTGAGAAGAATGATCTCAATTGGCCATAGACATGACCCAGATTTTCCAGCTGTGCCACATCCTACAATGACATAAGATTTGTCCTTGATAAAACCAGGTCTTGGGTCTTTCAGGAGAAAGAAAGGAGGAGAAAAGACCCAAGAACAAAATGTCCAGTACTTTCCTTAGCTTTAAATATTGTATTTGGAAAACCAGATCTTATAGTCCAGACCAGACCATAGTCTCAGGTGGGCAATTTTCATTAACATTCACAAGCAGAGATGCTGCATTTCCTGCACTCTAGAAAAAAAAAAAAAAAGAAAGAAAAACCATGATGCACTACTACTAGCAGTTAATAATTCCACTAAAGGATTCTCAAACAGATGCCAGTAACAGCATGAAATGAAGACAGCAGGTAAGCTGTCACACTTTAGGGATTAATAGCCTATCTGTTGATTTGTTTGGAACAAAACTGATGCTTCAGGAGTCAAATGGATCTTGCAATGAGTCAAAACAGCAAAAAGCAGACATTCTCTGTGTTTAGGCTAATAGTTTCATTCTGCCAAAGGTTCCCCAGGATCAGAACACACATCTCATGCATGCATCAAATCATCAGAAAGCTTATTTGGAAGTGAGTTTCAGTTAAAGAGGAATGTGAACGTGTAATGGTTATTACTGAGGCAGTTCTCTACTGGTGCATACACAAAACGTGCACATTGCAGAGTGTGAGTCCACATTGCAGAGTGTGAGATACACAGCACCTGGTGCGCCAAACCAATTCTATCTGAAATATCAATGAATGGCAAGATGTTAGAGACCTTTTAGTCGGTATGTTGGCACATTCTGAATGTGGAAAAGATGGGAAAATGGTATCAAGAAAATGATTTAAAATGTGTTTAAAACAGACAGAAAGGTTATGGGAAAATGTCAATACCAGATCAGCATCAGCAGATATCCAAATCTCAGTTATCGTTATTGGAAATGAAAATTCCCTACTTGAGAAACAGCATCACAGAGGAACGCAATATAATCTTCTTACATATCTTACACCATTTTGCAACATCAACAAATGGGGAAAAACCACATTCACATGGTAAATTCGTAAAGGCAGAAGAATAACTGATGATTTACAGTTCGGCTTAAATTAATGACTAAACCTTATACAGTCTCGGTATGAGTCAGCTGATTTGTTGAAAAAAACAGAGATAATGCCCATTACAGTAATGCAGATGCGCAAGCTGAGGTCAGCAGGTAGAATGAGATCTCACAAACAGATTTGTTTTCAATAACACAACTTTTTTTTTTTTTTTTTTTTTTTACAGAGTCTAATGTTTTTATTCTAGCTAAATAGGACATGCTGCATTTCTCCAGTGTTTATTCTGTTTACCTTCATTTGGACCCACGTGACATTTTTCAATCCATCCTGCGACATGCTACACGGTAATAGGTTAATACACAGAAAGCAGAATTATAGTACAGCACACGGTTATGAAACATAATATGCATCTTACACAGTGCAGCACACTGACCTTCGCGTGACTCTATACCACATCAAGGCTGGGACACAGTGCGCGTGCATGCAGCGCTCGCGCTACAGAACGCTGGACCGTTACACCACCGCTAGCGTTTAGCATACAGCCAGCTGAGGTAAACACGTCCTTTACATTCTTCACAACATTTCAACACAAATGCATTGACCTGACAGATGTAACGCACAAGGCTTCATTTCTGTAACTATTTACATCCACAGACTAAACGTGCGTTCATACTAATGCGGCGAGTTGGACAAGAAACTTACTCGTTGATTCTTCGAGTTGTTCATGTCGCTGTGAGAAGAGGCAGAGAAAAGTCCCGAATCACGCCGCTTGCGCAATACTACACACGCTCGCGCCCCAAAGCCCGTTCAGTGTGTGAGCCTCGGTCACTGACGCGTCCCTGACAAAACGGCATGCGACGGAAAACTGTCCGCAAGACACGCATACGGACGACATCGCAGTACAGCCCGCTTAGTCCTGATCTTCTCCCCTGGCTGCCATCACAGTCCTGCCGAGCCGCTTCGAGACAGCCAGCGTGGCCGGAGAGGAGGCGTGGGCTCGCCTTAAAGCAGGACTCGGTCTCTCTGCCCTGCCTCAGTTACCACTGCAGGCTGTGGAACGGCATGTGTACAGTGTGTTATGAGCGGCCACAGGTGCTGCTGGGATATCTGAAGCATACTCCCGTCCAAGACTTAGTCTCTCAGTCAGTCCCCCCCATCTTTCCATCCTTCCATCTTTCCATCTATCTTTCCATCCATCCATCCATCCATCCAACCCTTTCCACCCATGCATCTATCCACCCACCTTTCCATCCCTCCATCTATCCATCAATCCATCCATTGTTCCATCAATCCCTCTTTTTAATCCATCTTTCCATCAATCCACCAATATCCATCTTTTCATCCACATATCCCTCCATCCATGCATCCATCCAACCATCCATCCATCTCTATCCACCCAACCATTACTTTCCATCCATCTATCTGTCTATCCATCTGTCCATCCATCCGTCCACCCATCTATCCGTCTCTCTGTCTACCTACCAAAAGAATATAGCTTATTAAGCCGTTAATTAGCGACAGTAATAATTATGTCAGTGGAAGGGTCTCACAAATATAGTAAAACCAAAGTGTGTGTGTGTGTGGGTGTGTGTGTGCATACATGTGTGTAACTTCATTACCACAAGGTTTCAGATGCTTAGGGATTGACTGCATCACTGCACTAACAATGGCAAGAATGATGCGGTTGAATGAGTGAGACAACGTCAGGACACTGGTGATCTGGCTTAGCACGAGTCCTGGTGGTTGGACTTAAGTCACAATTTTTGTGACTCACTGAGCTATGACCTGAGACTGAACTAAAACTTTAGCAAAAGACTTCCACTTGTAGATTACTTAAATTCAATGCTCTGATGTGTAAGCAGGCTATGGAAATGATTACTCAATCTACGCTAATACAGTACATGGCAAGATAATCCTGACTTTGACTCAACTTGGATGTGAGGGTGAAATGACTCTCTAGCAGGGGACTACTAGAGACACTGACTACTAGGGTCTACTAAAGACAGTGAGTCTGCTATAGGGGACTACTAGAGACAAAGACTGCTACAGAGGTCTGTTACTTTTGGAAACATGGCTGGTACTACTTGTAGTTAAACCTGGCTTTGTCACTATTTCTAACCAAGCCTAGAGAAATCAGAGTCTCAGTGTTGTGAGGTATGTTTTAGTAGCATGAATGAGGTAGAGTATGCATGAATTTAGATTTAGATTATAACTTTCAGTTATACAACCTTAAATTGACTAGGAGTAATGATGTATTACCTGGACAACACATTTCATTCCAATGAAGTTGTAATGTAAGCAAAAGAGGAGGACAGCATATATATATATATATATATATATGCTCTATGTATCATTTTACTTTTAGATGTAAAGTCCACTAATTCTTCAAGAGAAATAATACAAAAGCAGAACACCGATTCAGATCTGATGCTTCCTACTGTGTGTCAATAGTCTTTACTCTCATAATAGTCAATATTCATAATAAAAATATACTCAGATATAGAAACCTGCCTTTAAAACAACAGCCTCTGATTCAGTAACTGACTCCTATAACACTGTCACTTATTTTTGATCTGGTTTGATCACAGGCCACCTCTCGAGTGTTTGATCAGGTGGGCAGCTGGAGAATAGAGGCTGCCAAGGCTCTGACACATTCATACAAAGATTAAGATGCCTCTGATATGCTGTGCCAAGACGAACAGTGGGCATTATTCAGCCTGGTGGAAAACAGCAGAGCACGCCAGCATTGGAGAGATGCATCCCAAATGGCTATATGGCAGTACAAGGGGTGGTGGGTAATGGAGAGTATTATTCAATCAGAATAAATGTCAGAAAAGCTGCATTTTGATGGTGTGAAACAGCACTAAATACAATCAAACAGTGGATGGTTAAACTGCTGCAGTTCTGTTCTGGATGTTTTGGCAAGAAATATTACAAGAGTGGGAGAAAGGGAGCATAGGTGAAAGAGAGGCGTTTTGTGTAGGTATTGTAAAGAGAGTGTGGGTGAGCTGTAAAAAGAAAATGACATGCAAGAAAATGAAAGATGGCAAGGTAAGTAAGAGGTGGAGAAATGCAGAAAGGAATAAGGTACTTTCCATGAATCCGTTATAAGATAAAACACTGGATGAAACAGTAAAATCAGTGGGATGAGTTGGCGACGTTTTACAGGTACTACCCATCCCCGCCCAAAAAAACCCGTCACTCAACTCTCTAAATATATCTATAGTCTGTTTACTCTGAGGTCCTGTAAAAGCACATCTACAGCATTTACGGCATGGGTTTCTAAGAATCAATCCCCATCGGTGCAGTAATAGGATCTAGCAATGAACAGCTGCACACATAGCTGTGAAGCATGACGTGTGGGAAAATGTGGTGGTGGTGGTGGGGGGGGGGGGGGATTAATGTTGAAGGTGCAGCATGAGCACAAACGAAAGGCTTTCATTTCTAGTCACATACTGAATAAAGGTGGTAATAAGAACGGGCTCTGAATCTTAAACGTGCAGTATGTAGTTTCTTTATCATCTTTATAGACATATAATAATGATGTCATTTCAAAGGCACAGCAGAAAAATGGCTGCCACTATATCCTATATAGCCAGGTTTTTTCTGGCGCAGAAATTAACTCCACCTTGGCATAGATTCTACAAGTCTCTGGAACAGTACTGGAGAGATGAACACCATTCTTCCAAGAAATAGTGGTGTCTGATGATGGCAGTGAAGAATGCTGAACACCACTTCCCAAAATTTCCCCAGCTATTCATGCGCCTAATAATAAGTCCATAAGTCTCTTTCAGAGTGACTTAGATCTTTACAATGTTAACTGCTTAATTGTAGCTTCTGCATTTCTAACTCACCTTCTGCTGCTCTGGATTGTCCAACATGGATCCCATAAAGATTCGCACTTCCTAAAAACATTTTATACCCAAGACCTACCCATGCTTCACTGGATAATCCCCACCTGGATACTGATTTCTACATAAGAGCTGCTGCTGTAATCATAAAGGTTCTTCTGTGTTTATCCCAGGCCTCCTAGTCACAATACGCTCATACTGAATATCCTTTCAACACACTTAGTATTGGTTGCCTTTACCCTTCTACAGCTGTATAGTGTAATGATTTATTATCTCACTATCCGGCATCACCCAGAAAAGATGGGTTCCCTTTTGACTGTGGTTCTGCTTAAGGTTTCTTCATCATATTGTCTCAAATATTTTCTGTGTCACTGGCCCATTCATTAGGAATCTAAACCTACATCCAGACTTCAGTAGAACTACTTTGTTAAGGGCGCCATGCAAATACAACTCCACAGTGTACATATCCTGAGGTCAATCAGATTAAAACTCTCACGCAGTGAGGATAAGAATAGTCCAGGACAAGGACAGTAACACTCATCTCAGAGTGACTGCCTTCCTAGCTGTATAAAACAACTAATTAAAAATAACAGTTTGTAGTCTTATCACTACATCTTAACAATTCTAGCATTTCACTTGCATGCATGCAAAGTGATCATACATCTTACCATTTCTATGCTATTTATTTCCCCACTGAAAGAAAACAACCCATTCTCTAAACAAACAAAATCTTGTTTCCTGTCCTAAAGAAGTCAGTTTCGAGAACTTGCTTCCTTCCTTGATGCAAGCATCAGATGTATGCTCCACAGATGTATTTGCTTCACAAAACAATTTTAACAATCACACTGTTTGGGTTGCCTGTAGTTTTTAAATCTACGGCTATCTAACAAAGTATATAATTTTCAAACAGGAAATGTACTGAGGAGTTTTTGCACTGCTAATCAGCTGGGTCATGAGTGACGATGACCATAATGTAATGCATCCAAAGCTAATTGCTTATAATAAAGTAGCCATGGAATGTTAAGAATGTTCAGTAGATTACACAAGTGCATTATGTAGAAATGACCAGCAGGAAATGCAAACCAAGCTTTTAAACGATTTAATAATTGCATTAAAGTGTTCTCTCATGAGGTGGAGCTTCCCATTTCCCTTCACAGGATTTTTGTGGTGATAAATCAACACTTGTGTGCTTTTTTTTTTTCTTTATTAACACTGAAGAAACTAGCAGCCCTTAGAGCTAACAGCAAAAGCAAAACCGTTAGTCAGTAATAGTGTTTTCTAAAGAGAAAATTGATTTTTGCATTACAGAAACAGTATGCAGCGTTGCCAACTCACAGCTTCAGGGTCCCCGCTCTGATCCTGAGTGTGGGTTACTGTGTGGCATTTCGTATGTTCTCCATGTGTTCATGATGGTTTCCTCCAGGTTCTCTGGTTTCTTCTATATAGGCTATAGCAAATAATACTGTTCAGGTCCTTATAATTCTCATTCTAACGTCATGAGCTAAATGCCACTCTTAACAGCATCCAAAGATGAGAGCGCAGAAATGATGCAACGATCACACAAAAAAATTATTTTCTAGAATTACACTAAAAAAAGATTTGTAGTCTTCCTTAATACAGCTGTACTGCTCTGCTGTTATCCTCCATCTTTTGCATATTTGTTTTGCTGTAGAAGAGGCACACTATCAGCAACATCAGCAAATATTTCAAACCTCTAAAACATTTTTTGCATATAAAATACCTTAGTTGGAATTCTGCCTTGTGTTGTGGATGATGGCTATCTGCACCCACGTGTACACTAAAGCTCCTATTTCAACTACTATTTTAACACCTCACACATTATTGACCACACAGCAGGGTCTTTCACTAGACCAAAGGGCATGCTTAAAATTCTCCTACGTCACCCTAAGCAACAGGGCTTCACAGCATGACACATTCAGTGTAACTTAATACACTTCATGTCCACAGTCCCAAAGTTAAATTCAAGCCAGCTTTAATTGGGTACACCCTTAAAATGAAACAATTATGAGGCAAATGACACCAAGAGTTGATTCCAATGGGCTTACTAGGTGGAAATGGGAACATGCTGTGCTTTTCAGCATCTTTCAAATAACAATAAAGTTCTCTTCAGGGGCCTGCATGCTCTGAGAACCACTACCACCCTGGCAGCAGCAGGATCGATGGGGCTAGAAGCTGACGCAGCTTAGGCGTGCACAGGGGAAATGCGGTTACGCTAAGGAAGCTCATAAATCTAATGGAACCATTTAGTGATAATGCAAGACATGAAGCACTGGGATAAAGCACATCAATCTTGCAAGTACTGACAGATGACTGAGTGCTAGAACACACTGACCTGCAGCTCCACTGTTGAGAAGTGAACTATTAGGTAATAGTGGAGTTTTGAAACAGGAACATAAATTGCATTTTAATAAAGAGAGCGGTGTGCAATCTGATAGTGCTATCTGTGGAGTGTAAGAGTAATGTAGCCTGGTGCAATCATTGTGAAAAAAATACAAGACTATAGGAAAATAAATTCCTTCATCTGTAAATTGTTAGAAATGAAATTATGATTGACGCCCAATTCCAGGTAACGCTGTAATTAATCTAAATATCACACCCTTATTGGGCCTCATTAATCAATATTTTAGTAACGTTGTGTGTAATTGTTTTCATAGCCCACATCAAATTAATAATTCCTGCCACATTTAAAAATGTTTCAGGAACGCTGATGTAACTCAGCCATTGCAGCATGTTGGCAGCCAAAAGCTAACTCTCACTCTCACTCTAGTTATAGCACACCATTTATTTTGTCCTTAGTGAATAGCTAGTCTTATTTGTTTTTATTTATGGATTTCTTTTGGATTGCTTTCTTTTAAGTCATTAACATGAAAAAAAAACTGAGTTTCACTGAATGTTCATTAAATTAGTTCATACTATTGAAATAAATAAGCAATTTAAACTCGACAACATAATCTGTATGTTATTTCAGTAACTCATGCTTGGAATATGATTTGAAGCCGATCAATCGAGGGTCACATTAGTGAACCTCCTTATACATAAATATACACAAACTCAGGAGCTCTTATAGAGTACAAACATTTTTCTACACCGATCAGATTTTTACAAGCACCACATAATTTATTCATAAATGCTCCCGTGAATGATTTATGAATAAACTCTTTCATATCCACTTCGGTAATTGAGGCCCATTGCTTCTAAAGCCCAAAATTAAATACACATTTAATTTCCCCAGGTTAGTTCAATTATGGCTATGATATGTAGACAGAGTTGGGGAAAAATCCAGTTAAACAAATGAAGAGAGAATGAGCATTTAGACAAGCCATGAGAGTCATGACTCATAGTCCAAAGAGTACCAGGTTGGGGGGGGGGCTTTTCTTCAACCTTATCTGTGAAAACACAGACTCCACACTCTAATCATCATCTCTCTGGGGATCAATCTGGAGGTACAGTTAGACAATACTAAAGATGAACAAATAGTACTTTCAAAGTGTTGCAAGAGTCTCTTGAAATTCCCATCTTCCAGCACCACCTCTCCTCTTGAGAGTCTGAGGTGAGGAAATCATTTAGGCTGGTGTTTTTAAAAAAAACAAAAAAAAAAAACACACTCCTGCTGTTTTGTCCAGCTTCATTGCAAGGCGCAATTCAATTACACAACCGATCAGTAAAAAACAGCAAGACCAGGGAGGGGTGGGTCAGTATACATCCAACCATGTCACTGTTCAGCACAAAACTGTTATAAGATGTAACTAACAAGCATATAAAAAGAAGTTACTCTGAAGTAAGAGCCCCTGTCTATGCACGAATAAACCCCATAAATTCATCTATACCCTTTACACAGTCAGGCATTAGCATGTACAAAACATCTGTCCTTACACTAATACAGCACCTAAACTACTAAACTTATATTTCCACGAATGGTAAGACAAATGACCCTCAAATGTAAAGTAACACCAAGCTGCAGTGTTTTCAGAGGTTGGATTTTATGACAGGCTTTGACAGGTCCATATTTCATCATGTTTGCCTCTTGTGGTATGTGTAAGGCTAACCTGACCTGGTTCAAGCTGTAATAAATTGACTTTGGATAAAGGTGCTACTCCAATGGGACAGGAAACTTACGAGACCTTGAGGTAGCCTAAATAAACCATACTAGTGTGACTATGGTGGTTGTATGGTAGGTTGATCTGGTTGTGCCAGGTTTGGTAGGGGGCCATGGGGAGGGAGCTATGTGGTCTCCAACACCCTGGCTCCTGGCTGGTGTTTTTCAAAGGAAGCTTGGCTTGAGTTGAGGCATTTGGATGGTTCCTGAGCACAGGCTGTCCTTTCAGTCGCGCTCCGACCACGCCAGTGCTCTGGCCAGAGGCACAGAAGGTTAAGAAGGGGCATGGGTGATAGAACACAATGGCTTCTTTCTCCCAGCCCATGCCTGACACTCCTCCAAACAAATAAGAAGTGCCAGGAGCTCACAGCAAGTCGATTCAGCCACAATGAGGCAGTCACACAGGCACTGCAACCCAGTAAACAAGACGTCAAAGTGGATAGAGCAAAGCCCAAACAAACAAGCTTGTACTTAATATACTATTTCCATCGGTGCAGAGATGAAGAAGACTTTCCTGTTGAATTGCTGGAGGCAAAGTAACCATAGAGCCTGTTTACATCTTGCTAAAGATAAACAGATGACTGAATGACCTTTGCATGTCCATAATGACCTTTGCACTTAAGAGTCTTAAAAACAGTTAGGCTTGCTGAAGTGTCTTATTGAATATTTGGTGGGTGGTGTGTTTCAGTGACCTTCTTATGGAGCAATTCTCCATTGTTTGTCAAAGCAGGTTTTGATTCATGTGACAGTTAACTCATGTCATTAGCATGCCGAAAGGGAACAACAGGTACTTAATCTTTTGTCTCAGTTCCATTTACCTGCCACTTAGCATAAAAAACAAATGTAATAATGTAGGTATCTGGAGCAGACTTAGATCATGACACCATGGTCCATGAGAGGTCTGGTCTTCTCATGCCCTTTCAAAGTTCATCTTCACAGCAGATAACAGTGCAGGCCAATGTCAAAAGATCACTAATTCCTTTGCTGACAAGCCAAATCTTAACATTCAGATCTTTCTGGACATTTTCACATTGCTATCTTTAATTCACAGCTTTACAACAGAAAGTGCTGATGCTTACAGACGTTAAGAGACAAACACAGGCAGAGTGTTCCAGGAGACTCAAGAGCTCTGGGGCTTGTGGAACTGGACACACACCGAGCAGACTATCTCACTGTGAATTCATGGTAAATATTTTGTGTATGTTTATAAAGCAACTCCTGTATCCTAGAGCCAGTGGTCCATGCGAAAATGGCAAAAATCTGAAAAAATGGGAAAACTTTACCTTGGGGCAAAATAGATGTTCATATAAAAAAAAGCAAAAAAAAAACTATGCTTTAGAGCCCATGTCACTACATACAACGTCTGCAAAAGGTAACCATTTCATGAAGCAATTCTCAGTAGCGTAAAGTAGCTGCACCATGCTGTAAATGTACAAATCAACATTTATGGATGACGTCTTGACAATAGGTATGAGGTGCCAGAGTGAACGGTGACAGGATGGGGACCCAGCTGGTGGGTTTCCTGTAGGGGAAATCTATGGAAATGTTGTGGACTTCCTGGTTTTGAAAATAACCTGTGGAATTTAATCAACATGGGAGAAACACCAATAATTAACAACTGTATGCCTATAATGTAACGCATCTACCAGTCAAGAACAATCGTGTCAATCCCAGTTAAGCTCATTTTAATTACAGTGAAAGTCAACAAACCTTATTAACCATTATTCCTTGGCCAAAAAAATGGTAAAAGAAAGAAAGAAAGAAAGAAAGAAAGAACAGTAATGCATACGTGCATCATGTATATGGGAAGTAGGGAATGACATCATACCAGCCAAGAGCTAGGAATTGCGCTCTTTTCAACCACTTCCTGTTCCACTCACCCAACTTAGCAGCGTAGGGACTGTGGCATTCCAGCAACAAAAGGCTGTTGATACCAGGAAGACGTTCTCTGGGAGAGTCAGAGATATAGGAATCTGAACTAATAAAAGGCATTAAGGTAGTTGCCTCTTTGAGGGAGACATGTTCAAACTTGGATCAGCTGGGACAGTAATGCAACTCTTCCTACATCGTTCAACAGATACCATATTGTAATCTCTACAAAGGAGAGTAAATTGCCTTACAGACACTGTTGCTGTGTATTTTGTGTCAGATAGCACAAAATCCAGACATTATTTTTAAAAAATAAACAGAGGTGTTCAGACAGATTTGAGATAACATCAGTTGATGATTCCAGCTACAATTTTAAGCCCTGAGTCTGGGATGAAATGCTTTACAACATTTCTTTAGTTATTTTCAAGGATTCCAGTTAAACTATGAGCGACACATTCTTTCGGGGTTTCAGTGGGCTTTACACAACAAGCCTATACAAAGAGATGTCAAGTGGGGGAGGAGTGGCATGTGAATTGACTTTATTCATCTCTCCAGACTCTAAATAAAAATTGAGAAATATTGACTTTATTTATTTAATTTATTGGCTTTATTCTGATTCCTTGGACAGTGAAATGAAAAACATCAGTCACTATCCATGCTCAGAATCAGACAGGGACCTTCATGTCTTCTCTTTAAGACCTGATAAAAACACACACACACGTGCACGCGCATGCACACACACAAACATGTTTTCCTAAATCCTAAATGAGGCTGGATCAAAGCTGATTAACTTCAATAAAAAATAAAACTATAAAGAAATCTGCAAGCCTGCAGTAAATTAAATGAGCATGAGAAAGGAATATGGCTGCAGCACCAGTGTGAAGGTTCTCTATGTCAACGCTGACATACTGATTTCCTTTCTCTTATTTGGGAAAGACAGTTTTGTTGTGAGACAGATGTAAGGTCATGGAGTGTGTGTATTTGCAGACAGTCAGATGGCCACCTGGCTGCTTGGTGTGGAGAACAGGCTGTAGGGAAACACCAAAGTGCTGTAAAGTGGGATCACAGCATGGGCTGTGGAGGGGGGGGGAAGGTGGGAGGGCAATAGTGTTCCCCTCACCCAAAAGCCCTGTGAGGTAGACAGATACTGAACATTGCTCATATACAACTGCTGCAGGTTACAGAACAAGATATGTAGAGAATTTGTATTATTTACATCTTACAAAAAGTCGCATCTGTTCTGCTTCAGCAAAACAAAATGTTTAGACCTGTGTCATTCCTTGTCATAAAGCTTTTTTTGTGTTTTATCTGAGACTCTATGGGTATTTATGATGTACCTAAAGGTATGTATGGCCATAAATCATATATGATTTGTGTTGATAATGTTCATAACCATATAAAATCTAAAAAAAAAAAAAAAAAAAATCCACTAAAACGAGAACAAAACCATCATGTTTGCATTGCCTGTTCTTTTCCAATGAATCATTTTTTAAAGTTGTACACTTAAACACACTTCTGATGGAGCTACAGTTCCCCCAGCATGTTAAAATAAATTCATTCAGTCGGCAGGATTGCTTTCCCACAGTCACTGAGTTTAAAAAAAAAAAAAAAGCGCTCCACAAACTTCACCACATCAGATATCCACCACGGTAAACACCTCTCACACCCAATGATTTAGGATCAAAAATGTGAACACAGTTTACATGACAGTGTAATCTCTCACAGGCTTTTCACAAACTCCTACAGTAGCACCGAGTGACTGAATGAGTGAGTGTGTGAGTGAGTGAATGAGTGCGTGAGTGAGTGAATGAGTGAGTGAATGAGTGCGTGAGTGAGTGAATGAGTGCGTGAGTGAGTGAATGAGTGCGTGAGTGAGTGAATGAGAGACTGAATGTTTGAATGATTGAGTGAATGAGTGAGTAAATGAGTGAGTGAATGACTGAGTGAGTAAATGAGTGACTGAGTAAATAAGTGACTGAGTGAGTGACTGAGTGAGTGACTGAATGTTTGAGTGAATGAGTGAGTGAGTGAGTGAATAAAGTGAGCGTCTGTACCTGTAAACTGAGGGCAATCTGACGGATGTACAGCATGTTAAGATCCTCCAAAATGCGCAGTTTCTCCTCCATGTCCAGTTTCTCTATCGGCATTATTCAGAGAAACAATCAGCTGCAGATTTTGTAGGCTCCTCGTCTCCGAGGCGACTCGCCCTCCTCCTCCTCCTCCTCAGCGGTGTTGTAATACGGAATTTAGAGCCATGCTTAATGTTGCTCATTCAGTGAATCACTTCTTAAAATAGAAATTCCTGATTTAAACTGTAAATGAAATATTAAAATCACGCGTGCTTCCAAAAAAAAAAAAAAAAAAAAAAAGGTCCAGTTTCCGGTCGGGTTTCATGTGAGACAGCCTGACGTCTCACAGCGCAAACTTTGAGCTCTTCAGCGGCTTTCACACACACACACACACACACACTGCCTTACCAAAACCTCCAGCCAACAGCGCGCGAGCGTGTAGATCTCTCTCTCACACACACACACACACACACACACACACACACAGACAGACAGTCGGCACTGGTGGAAACGCTAAGGAGAGACTCCGAGTCGCTTTCTCCTGCTCTGTGAGAGCTGTTCTCTCTATCTACACCAGGGCCATCAACTCGCCTCTGCTCGGGGAGCGCGCGCGCGCACACACACACACACACACACAGGCTCGG
This sequence comes from Pangasius sanitwongsei, assembly GCA_037576675.1. Lineage (NCBI taxonomy): Eukaryota > Metazoa > Chordata > Actinopteri > Siluriformes > Pangasiidae > Pangasius > Pangasius sanitwongsei. Next base: position 9,948,391 of record CM075026.1, read on the forward strand.
TACATAGAACCCGCCTCTCATTCACACACAGTCAACTACAACCACCACACACCCCAGACAATACACAACCCTGTACAAACAACACATTCCAGGCAATTACTTACACATTAGAGAGTTTACAAGAGTATAAGAGCGTTTACACACAGCAAAAGGGATTCTCTCTTTGAAACAAATTAGAAATAAGAGTAACCCAACCATATACCTGATTATAACTTCAACCATTTATATTTATTAATTCAGCTGAAGCTATTCACTAGAGCCAAGGTTTTCAAAGTGGTGTCTGGGGAACCCCAGGGTTCCTGATGTACATCCAGGGAATCCCTGACTGCTGTTTAAAAAAAAAAAAAAAAAAAAATCACATGATGGTGGTGGTAATTACTATTACTACTACAACTACTTGTTATTACAGCTAGTATCAAGGCTGCTATGGTTATTATTTCGTTATCATAGCCTAACTGACTGCTCCCTTGAAATGAAAGGGGTTAATCTAAAACTCGATAACTAACAAGTAACTAAACAAGTATAACTAAACAAGTACAAATGATTTTAACATTAATCTAACTGCAATTTTAATAAAACCAGAAAGTTCTGCTAATATGATGCAGTGTTTCAACATTTGGCCGAGTGGAAAGCTGTAATGGCTCAAAAAATATAATATGACGATACATATTTGTTCTCAACATTTACAGCTGTGCTATGATTATAAGGGAGCCCTGGGAAAATCATTTACCCTGGAAGTAGTCCCTGCCTGCCTGCAAAAAAAAAAAAAAAAAGTTTCAGATCCTCTGCTCTAGAGCCATGGTTCTCAAAGTGGGGACCATGATTTTTTTTCCATTTTTGTTACAGTGGTGGGAATCACAACTTAGCATTAATCACCAAAGTTATTATATTAATTATTGAGTTCTTATAGTTTTTTTCTGTCATTTTACTGGTTGCTTGAATTGGGTGTCATCCAAGCCTCAATTACTCAAAAACAAGGACTATAAATAAAGTCAACATGAATTTAATTACAATTTTACTGAAAAATGGATTCTGTGAGTGGAAACTACACAAATTAAAAACATCTATGGCACCAATAAATAACCAACATATTACTGCTGATCAAATAATGAGCCTAATATTTTGTAAGAACCTCTGCTCTACACACACTGACAAAACAATGAAACAAAGCATGTGGTAAATCTGTAAGGAGTCAAACCCTGAAAGACTAGTGTTTTTGGTTCTATTATCCCCATACCAACCCCAAACCCAGGCTAATTATGTAAAATTCTCCATAAACTAAGGGGAAACCCCGCTGATGCACTAACGACACTGTGCAGCCCGAGCTGTAAAACCAGAGGAGACAAAGACACCATCTGTCTCACCCAGACACCACTACAGTGCCAGGTCTAGCACTAGTCATCCAGGGCTGCACCATATGTCATTTGTTAATAGTATTCGCAATCCTGGCCCTTTGCAGCACTCATGGCACAGAAACCACATGCAAATAAGTCCTTTAACAAACCATAAATTTTGACCAATCAGGTTTCAGAAAACTTTTCTGTTGTCATTGTGGTCTCAGTGCGGGCCAGTCTTTAATGGTGACCCACTGGCTCACCAGTTCTTCCAGGCATATCGTGATCACGTTGTCTACCAGTAGGGCACTCTCCTAAATAATGAAAAACTTGGTCAAAAGGTGGATATGTTTAACATTTTAAATCATAACTTTTAACAATTATATTCCAAAATGTAAATCATGAATGATCACAAATAAGTGAAATAAAAGTCACAGGGGGTATGAGTACTGAGCTGTAATAGAAATCATATTTCGCAAAGCTCAAACGCATCTATTTTTGATGAAACAGGCAGACACACCATAACAGATGTATCAATATTTAATTTCCCATAATTTATTGAAAGCAAGCATAATCCAGTCAAGCTCTCTGGAGCTCACTCCAAGTGCATGAGCCTAGACGTTTTCAATCTGCTCCTCAGAGACCACTAAGCCTGTCCACATTTTTATTACATTCCAGCTCTAACCACACCTGAGCCAGGTGATAAAAGCAGACACAGACGTGTTAGACACAGAACCAACAAAAACAAAAAGCACCAATTAACCGTTGGTCCTTGAGTATCAGAATGGGCCAGAAAAGTTGAGGATATAAACAAATCTACAAATCATCAGCTACAAATTTCAGTCTTCCTCTTGATAGCTCAAAATGATGGGTAGGAGCTATTATTTTAACAGATGTTTGGGACAAACTGTGCGTGCTTACACATTCAGTTTTTGGTAGCTCACCCAGGGTGGATTGTTTCAGCATTTATGGTAAAATTCCTGTTTGTTTCCAACATATAAAAAAAAGTTTCTTACATGATCGGTTCAGTGTTGAAACTAAGAAACTCCAGCCCAGTGTTTTCCCCACGCCAGATTTTTAACTGCCTTATGCAATACACCACGCTGGGAACCCCAGTGGGAGATTTATTATTCTCTAGGATGCTTTGGGAGATGGAAAGAAAAATAGGCCAGCTAAGAAGGACCCCAGGAGAGTGGTATTCTGTATTTGTAAAAGCAGACACAGGGTCTCGACTGCTGTGCTCATCAGTGAAACTCGATCAACCACCTGGGACAGTGAATTATGTTCAGCATTCCTCTTCTGTAAAGACATGCACAGAGGTTATAATGTTACAGGACCAGAGGAACTGCAATGCACAACAGAAATGATTCCATTCAAAACAGAGAGCTGGGCCCAAAAAGGGCTGATACTATTATGCAAGAAAGTAAAATCTGATGGGGCTGTGAAAAATGCACTGATCCTCTCTATTATCCATTTAGCTAAATAACCAGCTTTTGCAGTATATATGCATGACAATGCAATCTAACATGTCAATATGAAATACCATCAGGCCTGAATACAAATTTAGCCTGCCTTAAACACATCACAGTCTCTGAAATAACCCTTGTGAATGCAATGCAAAACAGCTATTATCCAAATTGAAGGGTATGTGAGCGGGCCTCCCATTGCGATGTGGCTTTCTGTAGCTTAGTCTGCATCCATCAGGACAAATGAGCTGCTTAGAGTCGCTGTGTTGTCTTGTCCAGCTGCCGGTATGGTGGTGTCCTGGAAGTTACCAAACATGACGCACACGTGAAGAATATCCTTGTTGTGAATCAGAGCTTTTGGTTGACTGCCAAGTTCTGAGCTCATTTCCACTACCAAAAAGCTAATCCATTCATTTTCCACCATGCTAGTCATGTTGCATAACAGGATAGCAGTGCGCTTAAGTCAGAGTCAGGGGTCATCTAAAGAACTTGACGGTCTCTGAGTAGCTGCTTTAGGGAACATTAACAGTGCTTGGCAGGCCATTGTTTCTGAGCGGATGTAGGGTACCATATATGGGGGGGGACATTTCCTTTCACTAATCAGCAGGGAGGGAAAAGTTTGGGAGGCTGATAAAAAAGTCAAAGCTGCTTAGGTGGCATGATAAAGGAATTTTGAGGGTGGGGTAAGAAAATGCCATACCGGAAGATTAACGCGAGCCTAAAACTTGAGAGTGTGTCTGGTGCTATTTAAAGAAAGTACTTGACCAGAAACAAATGGAGAAAACACAGTATTTCATTTATAAGTGCTAAATTTCTAAGTCCAGTAAATCACTGAAAATGGAGGGTAATTTAAAGAATAAACTATAAAATTGGGTCCTCACAAAACCATTAATCATGTTGTGTTCAGTGCTCAGGGACTGTTGCTCATTTAGTACACATCTGTGGAGCAAACAGATGGGCTATGGCTTCAGCAAGGCCCCTAACCACTACAAAGGTCCTCTGCTGCTACACTCCGCCATCTGTAAACTAAGTCCCAGCCACAAGATAGAAAAACGCCTGGATAGATACATACAACATACACACTTCAAAAGAATAGACATGACTAGAGAGAGAAAGAGAGAGCGAGATAGTGAGAGAGAGAGAGGTATCATTTGAGCACCAGAGACACCTGTTTCATCTTATGACGTCAATGTTTAGTCCTGCAGGCACAAGGATCAAAACAGTGTTGAAATTCGGCTGCTGATGACTCAAAATTCATCACTGATGAGAGATGAAGAGAGTGCAGGATGATATACAGTCAGCAGATGTCTTGCTCCACCAACACAAGCATATGAAAGAGAACTGTACGTTTCCATTCAACCCAACTTGTGCAACACGATATTAGCATGACGTTGATGCTAATCCAGACTGGTTCATAAAGAACTTTATAAGAGGCATTATTTGCTCAATTTTTAAGCTCCCAGAGCTCCCCACTTGGCTCACAAGAGCATCTTGGCTAACCTGCTCCACACAACCACTTTCACACTCCTTCTTGTGAGCTTCTCTTGCTCTCCTGCTTCCTTTGGAGACTCTCCAACTCACAGTCAGCTGCAGGCCATGTGATCTGGCCCCTGACGCCGAGTCTTCAACGGCCTTCGCTCAAGTTAATGTTCAAAGCAGCTTGCCAGGATACAGTACTTCCAAAGCATTTAAAACACTCTATATCACTCTGACATGTATTTAACATGTACCCAAATACATAGATATAGACCATGCACATTTACGCAAACACTGTGTGTATATGTGTGTGTGTGTGTGTGTGTGTGTGTGTGTGTATGTATATATATATATATACATACATACATACATACATACACACACACACACACACACACACACACAAAGTTAAATGTAAGGACTCTTTCTAATGTAAGGACTTTTTCTAAAACAGTATGACGTCATGATAGTGTTAGTTCAGGACATTTAGCAAACATGTTTCATGTTTCTCAAAACACTGACACTAAAAATAAAGGCTCACTCTCAGACAGAAAGAATCACTTACAGCTGTGAATTTCACATTAAAGTTCAGCCGGTGATTTGATTTGTATGAGAACTGGACTTAATTTCATTTACACTCAAGATAACACTGAAAGCACTCCCACTTGGAATCAGTAATAAATTCTCCAAAACCATTTATATCTTTGCAATTTTGAGAAGCCCAATTCTTGATGAGATGCTTATTTACAGATTAGACCATTAGACTGTGCAATATCTCCCCCATGTGGACATTTTAATCTGGTCTGTGTTCCCTTTGAATCGAATAAGATGGCTTTTCTTGCATACACAGAGAGATCAAACCCACTACTAACCACATTAAGAGTGAAGTAAATCGCTGGGTGCCAGTGTTTTAATGGCTCTGCTTTAGTCACGTTTCCTTTCCTGTATAGGGGTATAAAACACAACATACACAACAAGCATGTAAAGAAACACTCAAGTGTCAGCTACTCATAAATAAAAGAATTGAAAGGCTGCTAGTAATACATAAGGAACATGACCAGGTGTGTTATAGGAAATTAAATCATGTGATGTGATACCACCCCCGAAATTAATCATCACATCCTAAAGTGAGTTTTTTCCCCCTTGAATTATACCACAATTTTTTTACATTTATTAACAATAGCCAGAACTATTTTAACCATTTTATAATTACATTTATTATTGTGGAACATCTGCAAAACAAGTTAGTTCCTGTTATCACTTAGAAATAAAGAGAGACTGGTCAGCGTCTGACTGTTTATAGCTCCTGTAAGCTATCTCTTTATTTCGCTCTCTTAAAGTTAATAAGACCAAAAAAAAAAAAAAAAAAAAAAAAAAAAAAAAAAAAAATCGCAGCTGCTCATGTTACTGAGAAACCAATTAAACACAAAGTCCTGTCTTTTAGACCTTCCTGTGGTGGAACATTTAAAGGAACAGCTTTACCTCTGACTGGGACACAGAGCTGACACTGGAGACTCCTTCTATAAATGTTAAAATGTTAAATAAATAGCTCCACGCTTCACCATATCAACGATTCTCAACATGTCAAATAACATCTTTTTTGTTTATTACTAGTTTTAGATTATGTGGAGTGACCACCATACAAATTCATGTGAATAACGATAACTTATTAGAACAAGTGTATTATTATAAAACTTACTCTGAATTACAGTTGGAAGTTCTGTTAGAGCTTCTGTCTGAGAAAATTCATCAACACTTTCTTGCCAATCAGAATTGAGAATTCAACAGTGATGTGGTACACAACTGTACACAGTATTCACTGCTTTATGAAGAAGAGACAAACCCATTGTGATAGGAGTAGAACTAATTTCTAACTAAATAGAAAGAAAACAGATAACATAGTATTATTTGAACATTTGTGTTTGTTCCCCATTAGTGTAATTTTAACATATTAGAAAGGTTAATTAGCTTACCATCCACAGAATGATATACAGTGTGATAAAAATGCATCGTATGAGCACAAGAGGGCTCTAAACGCTATGACAAGTGTAACACAAGGGCAATGTATGCAACTACAGTCTCAACAGAATGAATCATTAATGAGGTCTTTGACCCTCTTTCATAAAGGCATTCATGCACAGACAGGAACGGACTGTGATTTCACAAAGTCAACACCTGTCCACATTAGGCAAGCGCTGCAACAGAGTATGACGTCATTGTTTTTCCGGTCCAATGAAATTAGAGCACTTTCAGCATGAGCCAAGGCGGCCAGGTGCAACAGTACCGTTGGATAAAAATCACCAGACCAGACACACATGTGATGAATCCATGAGTCAGGTCAGAACTCCCTCAGTCTGACACTACCTCAGTCTGCCTCAGTCTGACACCATCATATGTTTGGCCAGGAATAAATGACCTCTAATGTTTGATATTGTGTCATTTTTATTTTTGGACAAATTGTTCCTTTAACATCATCGAGACCTGTTCACAAACTTTTTGCAGCCAAATAAACTCTACAAACCCCCGCAGCACAGATTCATTAACATAATCCTACTATAAATATTTGTACATATTTACTATTCAGATATGTATACAAGAATATTTGGTCTATGTATTGGAGCCATAGTGTTTTTTTTAGTCCAGATCCTTCCACTAACAGAACACACTGACATGATTTATAAGCTTACTTGTATTTGAGTTATTAGGATTAGGCTAGGATTAAATCCATTCAATTCAAGTGACCAGTCAAATGGGATAATAAGCCCTCAAGCACTCAGTAATGAATATAGGAGTATAAACTATAATACTTCACAAACACCATTTTGAAAACCACTGATCTACACTATAGAGTTTCACTGAGGAGGAAATGTATTACAATAATCCTCAACTGAAGGCACTACATCAGGGAATTGTCTAGGAAATAAAGACGTGAACTAATGAACAAACTCTTTGTAGGAAAGAGAGAGAGAGAGAGAGAGAGAGAGAGAGAGATGTTGTGCAAGGTGATGTAATGACACTGGCTCAAAGCCCAGAGGCTATAGCTGCTCTAAGAAAGATCAAGGAGTCCATTCAATTCAGGCTGCTCTAAAAACACACAGAGGACCTTTCTGTTAAAGTCCTGTCCATCTGTCAGTAGGTTCTTTATTTGAATCAAATAAATAGTGAATAATAATATTGGTTATTTATTAGGTTTTTCCAAGACACAGGTCAAGACTATTTATGTCAGTGATGAGTTTTCATTTAAAAATGGATTAGATATCAAGGTATTTGTGTTCTTCTTCTTTTTTTTTTTTTTTTAAGAACAGACTCTAAAGCAGGATACTAAACAAGTAAGAATGCGCCAGATTTCTAGTATTAACTTATTACCCTGTTCACAGTCAACATGTAAAGCCAATCAATAGTAAAAGTAACCAGGGTCAAGAGAAAGAGGTATTGTGTAGGATTGACTCTAAGACTGAGATAAGTGAATACATTTCTTGCTCAAGGAACTGAACAACAAATCTCTGGTAAGGCTGAGTGGTTTGCGTAGAAATAATAATCTATATAGAATGCTAAACTGTCTCTTACAGCCTAGAAATATCTCTCAACAGCTCTAATATGCATGAATATATCTTTTGGAAATGCCCCAAAGTCGTCCTGCCACTCTAAATACAGACAAGTAGCAAATGAAAGGAAAAACAAAAAAGCTCTCTTATGCTGTAGAGACATTTTGCTGGTAGATCCGCTCGTTTTCTTAGAGAGAAGAGTCACTGTACATGAATACAAAGTTCTTCCACCTGATGAGGCTCAGAGTGATGTAAATAATATAATATGGCCTTCACCAGGTCTCAGCCTAATGGAACACCCACAGAAGATTACAGATAGACAGTGCTCTCCACCACCATCATCAAAATACTTGGTAATTGAGGAGATATCTTTTAGAAGAATGGTGTTCGTCCATCCAGTACACTTCCAGAGACTTGTACAATCTGTGCCATTGTGTACTGAAGCTGGCTTGCGGTTGCGCAACCCCTTACTAAGACACTTTTTTTCCTCTCATTTTGTAGGTAGCTATCTAACTGAGAAAAACCAACTTACATCTGTCACACACAGACAGAAGAGGGATTTTTGCATATTTCTCATCACTAACATTAACTAAGTCAGATACCCTGCTAGGTAATGGCTAGTAAACTAGCTTGACTTTGTCACAGGTGGACACCAAGTCAGATTTCCGTATCAGAGACTTGATTTGCATCAGATTCTCAGCAATTAATGCAACAGCAGCCAAATAATAAACATAACAGACAAAAACAATTAAAATACTGTACATACCGTACAATACTTAGCCATGTACTAATATTTGGCAAGTGTCCCACATTATCCTCAAATCCTCAATTTGGCCTTCTTATGAGATCAACCCATCTTATGAGATCACAAACCGAGCTCATAAGTAAAGCTCCCCAAGTCCATGCTTTTACAGCTGTACTAACAAAGCTTTTGTATTAAATAAATAAATAAATCTATTTATTATTATTATTATTATTTTAGTGCTATGATCATATGATCACAAATTATACCCAATAACAGATTTATGCAACTATTTACAAACCACATTTTGTGTTCTGGGGTACTTTAAGTTAGATGAATCTTCCCAGATACAAACAGTGTTTGTGACTAATTAGCCATTCTATTTAATCAGTAATCATAACAGACGACTGTAGGGGGTAAAGACAATAAACATTAGCAAATCAAGTCAACACATAGCGCACATTCTCCAGACTGTGACACAAATCTACCCCCTGTGGCCTAGACTCTACTGACAAACCTGGAGTCAGCAACACAGAATAAATGGTAGCTCCCAGTTTCTCGCTATTCAGGGTCAACCAAATATTGATCCAAGTCAATCTCAGCAGGCCGCACGAGGCTGAGTAGCCAGGCTGGCCAAAAAACAAACAGCCATAAAGGTAGCGCTGTATTTTCTCACTAGGAAAGATACAAAAATACGGTGGCTTAGGAACATACATAAACATCTGACACACGAGGATTTGAGTCATTGCCATTTTTAGCATCCAAAGTCAATGTAAGATACTGCTTAAGAAACAGCAAAGGCCAAAGGTCACACATAGGTTTTAGATAGGTTATACAGCTGATTTAGGAGATGTTTTAATAGTTTATGGACATTAACAATTGGATATTGAATAGTGACTCCGCCAGCAGGAAGCCGGGACATGTAACGGTTTTTGACGTTTGGATGTAGAGTATCAATTCATGGCAGCGGTGGACATTCCCTCTGTCAAAGATGACTACGTTAGTGTGTTAACAACAGCATGCTTTTGAAAGACACACTAGACAGTGATAGCAGCTGAAGAGAATGTGTGGATTGTGTTAAATGGGAACAAAAGGGAGGTTTTTCCAGGGTCATCATATAACCACCCCTTGTAGAATGTTTAACTGGTTATCTATATCAGTTTCCATATCTAAACCAGTGACTCCAATTTCCTCGTTCTACCTGCTGATTTTTTTTTTTTTTTTTTTTAACATCTTCCAAGTCCAAACTATTGTGCACGCTTAAAGCAAGTCCAATCAATATCACTTCACTAAACAGCCTGGACCCACAACAGCAACAAACCAACAAGTCCAGCATTGTGTAATAGACCATAAAAGCACTTATGTTAGTTCACGACACAAGATTAAGCATGCCCCTTTATGGAAGGAACACATAGCACATGAATCACTTCCTGCTTCAGGCAATGGCATGCAAGCAATGGCTGTTTCCAGAATCTCTTAAATAATACTTTACCCACAAAGATTAACATGACTAATGATGAAAGAGCAGTGGGATAAAGCAAACAACCATGTTCAACGGGAGCTTATTAGCTTGTGCCATGAGTTCTGGCGAAGGTATTCACTTAAAGGAATACTCCAGTGCTTGTCAACTTTATCACTATATTTCTAATGTATAATTTACTACATGGGATAAATACGAACACCTGCACACCTGCTTTTTCATGCAATTTATCCAATCAGCCAATCATGTGGCAGCAGCACAGTGCATAACATCATGCAGATACAAGTCAAGAGCTTTAGTTAATGGTCACATCAAACATCAGACTGGGGAAAGCATGTGATCTCATGCCTCGGTGAGGAGAGAGGTCAGAGGAGAACGGCCAGAGGAGAATGCCCAGTTGACAATAAGGTTACGGTAACTTAAATAACTACTCTTTACGACCGTGGTGAGCAGAAAAGCATCACAGAATGCACAACGTGAGGCAGATAGGCTACAACAGCAAAAGAGCATGTTGGGTTCTACTTCCACTGTTGGCCCAGGACAGGAATCTGAGGCTACAGTGAGCACAGGCTCAACAAAACTGGACAGCTGACCACTGGAAAAAGACCAGATGTTTTTCCTATCTTTTAAAAAAGAGGATGTTTACATCCTCTGTGTCCAAATTGTTATGTTCCTCATAATACGAACTTAAAATCTTTTCATAAGAGTAAGATTAAGGGTTTAAGAATGTCAGTGAATCTAGTAGATGAAGCCGTGCCTTTGAGCATGGAGCGAATATGATGTTACTCAGGCCGTTTTTTGAAACCAGGGTAGTGTACTGAACCACACATTTCTGAGTACATCAGTTTGATGTGACACCTTGAACAGTGTTTGCAGGTATGAGAACGTGTCGTGTTTGTTACAGAAAAGGGGAAGTGGGAAGTTGTGGCATCTGCTCAGATTTAGTAGATCATCCCCTGTATTTGTGCTGTCTATTTGTGACTGAAGGAAACTACCCATAAATCAAGCCAGTCATTTTAACAGAAGAATGTGCTTCCTCTCCTAAAAAAAAATACCCACTCAAGCTGGCAGTTTACATTTGGGCTTTGGCATGAAAACACTGAGACTAGCTTCTCTGATGACTTTCCCATGAAAAACATCAGCAGGCTGTCACAGTGGAATCTCAAGAAGCACCTCAGCTCCACCAGGCAGTATCCAACATAACATCTGTGCACTGTTCAGATAAGATAAGATCATGCTTCACATCCTGATGTCCTTGTGTTCTAGGGAAATGCAAGGTCAAGTCAAATAGCATTTGTGGCGTCAACATGAATGGCTAACTAACACTGGATACATTTCCAGTGCTGCAACAGTACATGTAACAGAACGCACAATCCTTTATCAGCCAGTAGAACAGTTTGAGTTTAAAAAAAAAAAAAAAAAAAAGTTGAACTGTCAAGCTAGTTAAACTTTATAAAATGTGTTTTGTTTGTAAAAATTGTCAATGTGGCAGTTTTGGTGCATTCTTTGCTGAAAATCTCAGATCACTATCAAACACAAAATAGGCAAGTGTTACTGAGTCATAAATTCTAACAGCCTATAGCCTCCAATATGCAAATTCCAGTTTATATACTGTATGGATATTCAAGATTGGTACAGGGCTGTTTTTTTAAATCTCACATCCCCCTCCTGATGAAATTCTGACCAATCCTTTTTTATTTTTGTTTGTACCTGCTTGCATTATATTCTAATGGATGCACTTGGTTCTGTTTCCCAAAATATAAACAAATTAGTCACTTTAAACCACAGTGACGCTAACCAGGATGAATGATTGAATACTGTAAACATCGCAGCACCATGTCAGTGAACGTGGTCTTTTTTCTGTTCCAGTCGCTTGTGCAACTTTTTCGTTCCAGTGCACACCTCACATACAATCCAGCTTTCCAAATGAGGGTTAAAGTGTACATTCCGTGCCTTTTTCTGTTGTCTAATGACATTTTTTAGTGTAGCGCCACACCAAGCAATTTTTTTAATCCAATAGCCAAAATGTTTGCCTTTAAAATTTGTTGTAGGTGGCTATCATTATCTTACTATACAGAAATAAAATATATAGGTTAAAAAAAAAAAAAAATTTTGTCATGGGCTAAACTGATCTAATCAACTGGTAACTGATCTAATCAACTATGAAAAATGCACATTTAATTAGGCATACAGGAACAACTACTGGAAAATGGGTGCAATTTTATTTGGTATGCACTTCCCAAAGCTGAAAGGTTTTTCCTGACAAAAATATTTTATCTGATCAGTTCGGCCCTCACGTCTGTGGCCGAACTAACCGTAGGGTAGAAATTCCTTCTTCTTTAATGGAGCATTTATGTTCGCTATACAATTGCAGGATGCTGTTCTTATTATTAGCTTTCCAAGATTTGTCTTGGACCCTCAGCTTTTGCTGACACGTTAACACCCTTTCTTGCTCTGCAAACAAAACCCAATACACCTCTTTGCTAACCAGCTGCTCCACAGCAGAGCAATCCCCTGCATACTAAAGACAGCTCTAAAAAGAGCAGGGCTCCTGTGGCCTCAGCGGGTAGACGATTAGCCTCCAGTGTGGTTTTCACATGCAGGGACATTCTGCCAGGGACTTGTGGTTCCTTCTGCTGAAATCCCAAAGTATGCACTCCAATCATAAAACATGCCCTCCTGTTTGCGCCCCGGTGTTGAGTGATTCCTCGTTGTTGTGCAGCTTCTCAAGGCTGTTCTGAGAGGCCAAAATGGACATTTTTGCATTCTTCACCATCAAAAAGCTCATTCAGGGCTCATGTTACCTGCACCTTCCCTATTGATATGGGCAGTTGGTGTCATTTCAGAAAGAGTGGAAATGGCAGTTGTTGTCATTTGAGAAAAAGCGATCAGCCTGTGAAGTGATGATATTTGAGACAATGCACTGTTGAGGATTGGCACTCGGTTCATACAAGTCATTAAGGCAGTATGCATGAAAATAGCTGCTTATAAAAGCTTGAGCGATTTTATATCCCTTCTTAAACATTTCCATATGGCTTAATCCTGACGTGAAAACCACAGAAGACACGCCTTTGCAGTGGACCAACCCAAAATATCCAGGAAGAAGCTGAAGGAAATGTGGGAAAGTGCTTAAAAGAAATTCACTGCAGAACCCATCAATGGAGAGAACGCCTCAGTAAACAGCCCGTCGAGGCCGTGTCTGCACTTGCAAACAATACAAATTCACAGACTTCCATAAAGGCTTCCAGGGAAATGTGTATGTGTATGTATGTGTGTGTGTGTGTGTATGTTTGTGTGTTTTCCAGAGTATAATGTTTCAAAGGACAATTTACTGGCAGTCATTAATACTGGACTGATCAGACACACAATGCTATCCATTGTCCATATCGGATGGATTGTAGAAAAAGGAGCAGGAGGTGTGGGAGTGTGCGGCCAGATGGGTGTGTCTGGTGCTCGGTAGCCTCCGTCATGTCCAACCACTTCCTTCAGACTGATCCAGAAAAGTCCTTTAGCAGGCAGCCAGCATAGTCTGGTGGACCGCTTACTCAAGCGAAAATAAACCCCCTAACATTTACAAAATAAAAATAGCTTAACTTGGTATGTCCTTTCTTACTATCTGCAGCTCGCTATCACAGGGTTATGAACATGTTCAACCTGAAGGATTTCAGGATTAGTCTTATAATCACATAGGCCAACAGAATATGCATAATGTTTCAGTTGAAACAAACACACACACACACACACACACACACACGAGAAAATGGGAAAGAATTCAGCATGCTGATCTGACAGACACCTGCAGAGAAGTTGGCAAGTAAGCTATTAATACAGTTTGACAGAGGAACCTGAAAATCACATGGATAAGAGAATAACTCTGAAGCAAGTAAGTAAGGAATAAAACACGACAGGGGCGTGCTTTTATATGAAAATCATCGATGATGAGATGAAAGATGATTACTGTCCAATAACAGCATGTCCTGAAGCATTTTATTCCTTGTATACCGCAGCAGTTTCCCAACATCTTATACATTTTATCCATTTATGGTTACATTTCATGTTGTGGAACATCCACGAAACAAGCTCTTGTTATCACTTACTTTATAACACCTATAAATAGACGGTCCCTTGCCAGCCTCTCTCTTTAAGTTAATAAGACGAAAAAAATGCAGCTTGTTTCCAAGAAACCAGAAAACACAAATTCCTCTATCCTTAATCTTCCCCATGTCAGAAAACAAAGTAACAGCTTTACTTCTGACTGTTACAAAGCACTAACACTGGAGACTCCTTCCAAAAATAAATTAGATAAATATAAGTCTCCTCACAGAAATATCAACAATTATATATCAACACTTTTTAAAATCCGTTTATGTGGCGCGTCCGTCATACAAGTCTCTGTGTAAGTTGCTACTATAGAAACAGCATCGTATCAGAACAATCGCATTGATATAAACCTGTGATTTGCCTTGCAGTTTAGAGTAACTGTCAGAGCTGCTGTTGTAGAAAATTAGCCAACACTTTCTGCCCAATCAAAATTCTGCAGCGCTGGGGCATAAATAAGATAACATTACATTTAAGTCTTTTGGAAAAGATACATATAAATTACTAAAGCCAAAAGCAACATATCTGAAATGACTAAAATCTTTGGCTAAGACAAACATGAGCGAGTAAAAGGGAACAGTTACAATGTTTTGGAAAACATCCCTCCAGCACTATAGTATGACAAGGCAAAAGTTATTAGAGGGAAAATTCTGGCATGTTGTACATGAAGTGCTTTTCTGAAAAGCAAAACACAAGCAAAATTACTTCTTATAGGCTGCGAGAGGGAATATAAAGGCAAGAAATAGCTTTTAAAGAAGTTTAAAAAAAAAAAAAAGAAAGAAAGAAAAATATTGATGTTTTTAAAAAAAACATATAGCTATAATATTTAAAACAAAACATATAGATATAGAATTTACTGGCATTACAATATATGTAATCATCTGGTGATACAGGTATTAGTTAATTGGCTGTTTTATTTACTTATCAGTTTTAATTCATGATAAAGACACTTGCCGAATGAGTTGCAAGCCAGACCTCTAACTACAGTCCATTTCATCAATAAGTGTGGCCTAAAACCATCTAAGTTAATAGAAAGAGGCAATTTGACTGACATGGCAGACCAAACACAAACCTTTTCGTGCAGCCCTTTAGCAAACGAGCGAGATTATTTTGTTTACTCACCACTAACTGCTTCAAACAGAACCCTTTAATACATTTTAAAGATTAGATTCTGTGAATCTTTTTCGCCCCATTGTGATGTTGGAAACTGGAGCACAAAGTGCATACACACAGAATCGAAAACAAGACCCTCGCTCCCAAACGTGTGGAGCCAATCAGACTGCAACGTCCAACACTCTATACCCCGTGTGTGGAGCGTCTGAGGCTGCAACTACTAGTGAATCATACTTGGTGGGCAGGATGAGGATTAATACTGATTTTGAATGAGTATATTGAAGTCATGATCATTCTCAGCAAAAGGCGTCTTACACGTAGTCTCAGGACTAAAGTTAATCAGTCATGAGGGAAAAATACAGTCCATCTATGAAAAGTGTCCAATCATCCAGGTAGTTAGAAGTGATCAAAGAATACTTCTTTACAACATCTTCTTTAAACAAATATTGATTTTGTCTACTTTTTGGTCCACCGCTTTTCACAATGGTGAAATATTCTACATCAGCTGAACTGTAAGTTATGATAAGACATGCTAAGACTTCACTTGAGAGTTTGAATGTGGTGCGTAATTATGCACTGTGCAGACTCATCCAGTTTAAATCACTAATTTTTTTGGACATGCAGGTAGACTGATGAATATGTGTAGTGTAACTTCAAGTCCAAAACTCATGAGCAACTCCTTAATCACGTCTCCTCTCTCTCAGGTGTAGGAACACTGGTGTGCTGACATTACAACTAAGAGTAACACTAGATATCATGCTGAAAGATACATACTGATTTTTTTTTAAAAATACTTACAAATCGGCAGACTATGGACATTTTCGCCAGGTCTGCAGACGTCAAGTGACTTTTACACCTTCGTTACTTCTTTATTTGAACTCTGTTATATTTGTCTTCATGTCTGTGTATGCAGGTGTGTTTGTGTTATTGATCAGCCTGAATAAGGATTTAAGCAGAAGCCATTATGATAATCAACTATTTTCTGCTTGCAGTTGTTCCAAGACCATTCTATACGCTTCATGCAAATTTAAAGCTTGCAGGAAGTCGATAGACACTTTCACCAAAACAAGACCATTGATGATTAGCCAGCAGTTCCATTATCTTCTTCCAGGCTGCAGGACTTTTTCACTCAGCTCTTACCTAGCTTTCTCATAGCAATCTGAGCCTGGTGCACAAACCCAGGCATTGTAAAAGTTCAATTAGGTCAGCCAGTGTATGGAGTCAGAGCTCTGCTTTGCTCACACATGGTAAAAAGATCCTTTTCAAAGGTCCAGCAAGCTGTATCCCGTCTGAGATATCCGAAGGGTATGGAAATATATCATGACGTCAAAAAAGTTATCTTGAAATGCCGATAGGGTATAATCTCTATTAGATAACAGTGGGATATTGTTAGCCAGGTAAATGGTGTGAACGAACACACATGAATATTGAATGAGAACTTGAAAGAGAGGCGAGACTGTAAATGGGCACTCGGGTTCAATGTCACAGCTGTGAGATAACAACTAAACCTATCCGATTTTTACAATCTGAGCAAGAGTGATCGCTCCACTGCCTTTAATCTGCAAAATAAACCTTAAAACTATTATTTATGACAGAAGAAGAGGATTTACTGCG
Organism: Pangasius sanitwongsei; assembly: GCA_037576675.1. Lineage (NCBI taxonomy): Eukaryota > Metazoa > Chordata > Actinopteri > Siluriformes > Pangasiidae > Pangasius > Pangasius sanitwongsei. Next base: position 9,965,259 of record CM075026.1, read on the forward strand.
TATTTGTCATAGTTAGACGTAAAACCTGCTGCACAATAATATGATAGCCACAATATTATGCTAAACTAGTCTGAAACCCACACCACAACATGCTGGAAAGAGAAACCTACTATTGTCCAAGAAACTTTCCATCATTCCCTAAAGCAGGCTGGTTAAAAATAATTAGAGGTTACACAAGGTTTGCTTTCAAGTGTAGTTATATCCTGATTTTTTTTATGGAAGCAAAACAAATAAAACTAGCATCTCAAATTATAAATTATATATGAGAAAATATACTGCATGCATTAAAAGTTTGTTTAAATGACATGTTATGGGTATGAGAAACTTATAACACTTGATTCATACTTCATATACTAGTGTACTAAATAGTAGGCCATGCCAAAACAGCAAGGCTTCATACTTCCCACACTAGCGTACTAGATAGTAGGCCATGCCAAAACAGCAAGGCTTCATACTTCCCACACTAGCGTACTAGATAGTAGGCCATGCCAAAACAGCAAGGCTTCATACTTCCCACACTAGCGTACTAGATAGTAGGCCA
>CM075026.1:9969462-9982045 GCA_037576675.1 Pangasius sanitwongsei
TATATATATATATATATATATATATATATATATATATATATATATATATATATATATATATATATATATATATAGTTGATTTTGTTGTTTATGCTTTTGTGATGTTATGCAGAAGTATCTAACAATCCCTTTTGTTCAACACATTTTCCTCTGTTCTAAAAAGGAGCTGCCAGCATTCTTACACGATAATACATAGTCGCTATTTTTATATTAAACTAAATGGTTCACAACTTTTAGTCTTCTGAAAGTTTCATTTATTTTTGTGTTGGTAGCTCTTAAAGCATGAACATTTATCCACAGTTTTAGTCAGATATATGTGTGGCGGCCTGGGAAAACCCTTCATATGGTGAAATTGTTGACGGTTCCTGCACTAGTGCTGAAAACTACATGGTGTCCCAAAAGTCTCCATACGTAGGGGACTATGTATGCCAGCACCACATTGGTTGTGTCTTCATCAGTGGATGTTTGTGGACATCCACATCTCAGTTGGTAGCACTTCCAGTGTTTTTGAATTTGTTAATAAGTTTTGCAACAGTGTCGAACGTGCTTGCCATGTTTCCTGTTACAGTCCATCACAACCTTGCGACAACTTCCCGATCCAGCCATGAGAATGATTTCAATACGTTCTTCTTTTGTCAAAGGCTATCTGAAAAAAACTATATAATATAAACTAAGTATGAAATATTTTTCTAAGACATTTTGTTAAAAAGTGTTAATTTCCCCTATGTATGGAGACTTTTGGGACACCCTGTACAAATTTTCCTGAACTAAAATATCTTTCTCTTTTGTGATTACAAGTAAAAGTATAGCATTTTAAAATCAGGTTACCCCTAAAAGTTAAAACAGAGAGAACAGATTATGAAAATTCCATTGTGACTGTGGCACAGGAGAATCATGGACATTTTGACAGCCGATATCTGATTTCAAACTGAATTCACTGGAATAACGTCTGTACTGTGTGAGGAAATCACACTTTACACTTAGCACTTACACTTAGAAACACTTAGCTAGCAAGCTTTTAGACGTCTTTAGGCAGACTATTGTACAAAGTGGCTCCTTACCCAGTGTGATCTTTGCAGAAAGCATAGGCAAGATTAAATAGCGAATAAAAGTCCACATTGTTTTGATGAAATATATTTCTATTTTCTTAAAATTGAGGCATTAATGTATGTTATAGGCAGAGAAAAACAGGCTAAAGCCAGATTCTTTGACTGTTTTCAAGAAATTGAGGGGTTTGCTCAGACTGCCACACATATATCCTTGGAGAGTTGAGTATTTGTCATATTTTAATCCATTTACAGTATGTTGAATCAATGGCTCATTCTGTAAAATGATTAAAATAGGACAATGTAATTGACTTGTGTATGGGTGACTGTGTAATCAGGGAGTGCTGTGTCTCTTATGGGCCTCATTCATCGATCTTTGAGTAAAGTTGTGCATAAATGTGTGCTTAAACCAAGCTAAACTAAAATCGTACGCCAAATTTACAAAAGTTTTGTAAATGCTGATTTTCTATATATTTGTGTGTGTATGTTGATAAATGGCCAATCATCCATGAACCCATTACCAGGTGTGTGCATGCCACAGCTGATTTGCATTTGGTGATGCCCACAAAACTCCATAAAAAGACCAAGTTAACAGAGCAGAAAGTGCAAAATGGCTACTGAACTGCCAGAAAAGGAAGAATTTATCTGAGGCAGAAGTGGAACTATTGTTGACATGTCTACAAGAATAAAAAAATATTATTTAGCAGAGTATCCAAAATATGGAGAGAAATTACAGACCTGTCGTCCATCCAGTGCAATATAGGTAAGGTCCAAAGAAAATGGTTTGACACAAAAACTGCGTAAAAAAAAGTACTAATGCTAATCTACAGTTTCTCTTTTACTGAGGGAAACCATGACAAAATCATGACCAGTTATTAAATATCTGTTGCCTGCTAAGGGCATTATGTGATCATGTGCTAACTCTTCAATTAATATTAATTCTGCTATTTGCACCACCTCGGCTTATGGCTCCCAACTGCCCAGACCAGCCCACCCTCCTTTTCTATAGTAGCATGTCATCTTAATTTAACAATTAACCTTATTTGTCTTAAAATGGATTTGGGTTGACTTGCTGTCTTTATATATACAAAAGTCCAAAAGTCTGAGACCACTGGAGAAAATGCTTCTGTTTGACCGTATGTTTCAATTTAACACAAAGATTTTCATTACAAATGATATTAACAGCAACAACTTGAATGAAAAGTAGAATCCTAAAAATATGTACATGAAATTCAGAATTTCTTAGTATTTGGTATGCCACCTTTTTGCTTTAATAACAGCGTGCACTTGACCTGACACAGACTCCACAAGTTTGTATAATTGATTTGGATAGTAGATAGTATAATTAATGGAGTGGCCAAATCAACAGTTTGGTACATTCTTAAAAAGAAGGAATGCACTGGCGAGCTCAGCAGGTCCTGGAAGACCACAGAAGACAACTAAAGTGGATGATTGCAGAATTCTTTCCTTGCTGAAAGAACAACCCTTCACAACATGTAGCCAAGTCAGGAACACTCTGGAGGAGGTAGGCATATCATTGTCAAAGTCTACAATCAAGAGACACCTTCAGGAATGTAAATACAGAGGGTTTACCTCAAGATGCAAAGCACTAGTAACACTCAAGAACAGAAAGGCCAGATTTGACTTTGCTAAAAAAAATACCTCTAAAAAATGCCTGAACAGTTCTGATGCCTGATTAACCAGAATGATGGGAAGAGATGGCATGGGCATGTATGGCTGCCAATGGAACTGGGTCACTGGTGTTTATTGATGATGCAACTGCTGAAAGAAATAGCAGGATGAATTCTGAAGTGTAAAGAGCTAGACTTTCTGCTCAGATTCAGTCAAATTCTGCAAAACTGATAGGATGGCGCTTCACAGTACAGATGACCCAAAATGTACCACAAAAGCAACCCAAGAGATTCTTAAGCCAAAGAAATGGAATGTTCTTAAATGAAGGCAGAAAGACCCAAAAACAACCAGCAACTGAAGGCGGCTAAGGTAAAGGCCTAGCAAAGCATCTCAAGGGAGAAATCTCAGCATTTGGTGATGTCCATGGGTTCCAGATTTCAGGAAGTCATTGACCTCAATGTCAAATTTGCATCCAAGTTTTAAAAATAATCTTTATATTTATGATTGTTATTTTGTCCATTTATTTTGAGCCTGTGAAAATGGACTCTGTAAAAAATGGCTGCAATTCCTAAACAGTTAATACAATATTTTTGTTAAATCTCTTGAATTAAAGCTGAAAGTCTACATTTCAATCACATCTTGATTGCTTCATTCTTCATTTCAAGTCATTGTGGTGGTGTACAGAGGCAAAATTATGAAAATTGTTTTACTGTCCAAATACTTATGGAACTGACTCTATATATATATATATATATATATATATATATATATATATATATATATATTATATACACCATATTTATATATATATATATATATATATATATATATATATATATATATACACACAATACATGATACAATAAAACTTTTGTTTTATAAAACTTGTTCCTCATGATGGTGATTACCATACAAACACTAGAAACAGTAAACAGCTAGAGAACTTAATAGATTATTATTTAAAATATGGTTCACAACATGTGAAATGTGAAGTGTGTGGTTTGAAAGGATTCCTAGGAAGTGTATGCTTCTCTTACAAGTGCATGTGAAATAGAAAATGCAGCAGGACAGATGGGGTTATGTTTTTACATGTGAGCTGTAGTACAGAAACACTTGATGTGAGCTGGCTTTTACTGAATTAACTTTTAGTTTGTGGTAACATTTTTAAAAAGAAAAGAAATCAGATGAATGCATGGTAGTCAGATTGGATTAGATGGCATTTAAAACATTCCCAAATTCATGATCCATAACAAACTGCAGTCGTGATTATCAGTGAACAAGATCTCTTTGAGACGGGAGAAGGGACAAACCTGCAGTAAACTTAGCAATCCAGCTAGACAACTAATACTGAATTAAACCCTACATATAGAGGTGCTCACATTGTAGTTGCCAGGGGGTTGTCTGTCACTGTGGTTTAACACATAAAAAATCAAACTCCCTCCCAATTAATCCCTGTTCACATAGAGAGAAACATTAAGCAAGGATAAGTAGGTCAGTTACACAAAACAAATATTATTAAGCAACATAAAATTTTATTGTGTAGGTTTGTACATGACATTAAATTTCGTTGACCATGTCTCAGTACTGCATTCTGCCAAAGCGCCATTTCTGAAGGCCTCTGAATGAATCCCAACAGGTCCCCCCCAAACTCCAGCAGCATGCAAAGCCCTAGCGCTTGACAGAGGCCCAGGGTCGATACGGCCATTGACATTTGCCACCCGTGCTCTCCATTTCTCATCCTGAATCTAACCAGATGTTGGAATTTTGGGACTCCAGATGTGCTTGTGACATCAGTACAGATGATGCAGTTGTGGAGGGCAACACATACCTTGACCACATCCATAATCTGTTGTGAGCGGAACACTATGGGAATATTTCATGCTGCACCTAGAGTGCCTCTGTCTTGCTGTGACAAGAGTGCTGAGGTCCATGCACAAGCCTGGAACCTGTAAATGGAAAACAATATCATTTACAGTCACTAGATAAAGGTCATGTAATAAGGCAGTGCAGCAAAATATCCTATCTGAGCCTTTACAACTCCTTTATTTCCTTCAACCAACACAATCTTTAATGATTAATAATAGGAAGGTTTCAGGGCAATATGGGCACAAATGGTGCTTAGGTATATTGTGTAAACAGGTAAATTCTCCTCTATCATATTCAGTATTTTGTTTCTTCTATGCATTTTTTTTTCTAATACAGCGCAATGTGAGACTTTCATATTTATTTTTTTGCTTCCTGTACATGCTGATTTGCTACACTGAGCATGAAATGAATGAAAAAAAAAGTAACTCACCTTGACAGCTGCACCATTACAACACCTCATTAAGTTTCTTCTGTTGTACTTCTAACTCATTATCCAGCTTACATTAAACACTGTCCATGTCACTACAGCTTTATTCAAGGTAGACAAGCTGTGTTAATAACCTAGGGTTAGTTAAGTAATGAAATCAATGAATTGTAATTAAAATTTACATCATGCCAAAAACACATGTAATCATAGAATCTTTTTTTTTTAAAACAATGGCCTTGGTGTGTGTAGGTTTAAAACGAGGATTATTAAAAGCATCCATGACCCAAAAGATTTATGTGAACCCCATGACCTATCAAATTAATCTATTTTTAACATAAAATACATAACATACACTTGCAGAATAATTAATACATTGTTGATTTTTATGCAAAGATAGGCCAGCCTAATGAATATGTAAATGTACACAATAAGTCAAATTTTATACAAATAAAAAAGGCATAAAATGTGTTTTATACAGATTAACCTTTAGCTTCAGATCATCTTCTGGCTGCATACAAATGAATGCATGTCAAATAAATGTCACCTTAACATTTCATAGATACAGAATGGCTCACATTCATTTTTTTTTTAATGCTCACAGCTGCGATACTAAGGGAAAACCAATGTTGCTTCTTTGTTTAGATATCATTAAAATGTATGTACTGTTATATGAATGCCTTGGCATGTCATCTAATGTTTTCACATGCTACTGTAACTAGAAATATCTGCTCTTCACCACTCCATCCTGTTTTCATCTTGATATTTCTAGTATGATCAAGCTGTCTCAGCCAAAAGACCAGAATGGCAATGGTCATAGTCTCCCAGTATGTTCATGCTGGCCAAGCTGGTCTCTCTGCATGATTCTGTTTCCTCACAAGCTAGACCAGCAATGAGATCAACATTTCCCAATTTGCCCCTTAAATGGTCTTGCTAGTCTTCCAATATTCTCATTCTGGATACATTGGTCCACTTGTGTAAATATGCTTTCTTACTAGCTAAATCAAATTAAAATAAGCAAAGGCTACTGTATATGATAGGTAATACTATATATTACCATATAGTACTGGCACCATAACACACAAGTAAACAGATCAAAACCTTCCCTTGCTGGAAATAGGCAATGCTTGCTTAGTAGTGAAGGTTCTGGGATATAGATTTTAAATCCCAGCAATGCGAATGTGTCTCTGTTTGGTCTTTTGACTATCAGCTGCTTCAGGGACCCTGATCCTAACCCCAAATCCCAAAGACTTTCGTTGTAATGTATTGTTTAGGGTGGCAATGTATTACGCCAGGTATCATTGCTGCCTCACAGCTCCAGTGTCCCAGGTTCAACCCTGAGCTCTGGTTATTCTCTGTAGGGACTTTTATGTATTCGTACCATGTCCATGTGGGGCTTTCTGCAGGTTCTCCGGTTTCCTCATACATTCCAAAAACATGGCGGTAGATGAATTTTCTACTCTAAATTCCCCCTATGAACGTGTGTGTGTCAGGGATGCGTCAGGATGTACAGTATTCCCTGGATCCACTGCAGCCCTGACCAGGATAAAGCAGTTACTGAAGATGAATAGATGCATATGTGTAGGCATATATCGAATGACAATCTTACATATATGTCTAATGATTATCTTACATCTTGCCGTCTTACATATATTTTCTCTGAAGAAACCAGGTGCAAACAAACCAGTCTGCAGTAATATTATAAGCTGTAATGATTACGTAATATTACTTTTAGTTGTGTGAGATCCAGATGTAGGATCCAATCAGATCTTTGTAATTTATAAGCAATTTGAGTAGTTTTAGTCTATGTGCAGTACACCTTTAATTTGTTAAAGTAGTGTATCTGGTGTTGAGGTGCTGCTTTTGATTAGCAGACACAGTTAAAGAATCAAACCAGTGCCGGATCCTGTTTCTTTTCTGCCTGTGTCAATCTTATATCGAATAATAACATTTTACTCCCGTTGCCCTGTAGGGGGCAGCATTGATCTCCTTTCCACAATGAACTTCCTTACCACGATGCAACCATCTTTTGATGAATAAAAATAGACATGACTACTATGCACTCTGTAGACACTGTAGCTCAATATGGAGATGAGCTCTATTCACTTGTTATGAGAAAAAGTTCAAATTTGTTAATATGTAATGAAATATAAATTAATGAAAAAAAATAATAAAAATCTTTAACTTTAACTAAAACAACGACAAAAAGTTTTTTTTAAGACTTTTTTTTTTTTAAGACGAAGAAAACCTGAATTTCATCCGCAACAACAAACCCACGCTAATTTCCTCTAATTCCGGGGAGCGGGTTTGACTGACAGCTTGCTCCTCTAATGAACTGCTTAGCAAAGCGCGCGCCATCCAATCCCAGCGTCTCGGAGGAGGAGCCTTCTCGGAATCGCTCCCCCCGCCCGCCCCTCCTTCCACCTGACGTCATGCGCGAGCGGCCGGTCCGTCGCGAGACGCGAAGATGTGGACGGGCGCGGTAATATAAACTGGCGGCCAGCCGTTTAAAGCCGGTGAAGCTCTGGTCGTTTTTTAATCGCGATGCGGCGGCTCGGAGATGTGAGGTCGGAATCGGGCCGCGTGCAGCTCCTCGTGCTCGTTTCCGCGCATCTCTGCTCTATCACAGGTGAGTCCGTTACCGCGAGATGTCCGGTGTTGATGCGGAGGAGCTGTCCTTTGTGCTGGTGCTGAAACACTTCGCTCATGTCGCTGGTAGCAGTAGCAGTGCTGTGTTCTGGCTATTTTATTGCTCATCATTTAGTTTGATGAACGTTCCTCTGTGTGCAAAATTCACAGTAACGACTAGTGTGTTCTCCAAGCTTTACTTTTACTGAAACGCACTGATCTGTTCAAATAAACTGGCAAACAAAGTAAACATGAGGTATTTCCGAAGTATCAAGATAAGCATCAACATTAGTGACAACATTGATAAACCTAAACCTAACCTCTCTAAACACATCACTCTGCTGAGTATTTGAAAAACATTAAAAGTCAAGACATACACTGGAGAATTTTTTTTTTGTCACCTTTGTACCTTCCTTCCTATCTATCTGTATTGCTGCAAATAAAAGCATGACATATAAGTTGTGTTCTTACAGTCACATTAATGGATGAGATCTGAATGATAGCTTTTAGTCATCATGGAGCGACTTACACAAACATCTAAAACTAATCATTAATTAATCATTATCTGATCTTAAGCTATTTGTGTATAAAGGAATTGTTTTGCCGTGCGCTTCTAAGTGTTATTTGTCACGTCCTGTGTCTGAATGTAGTTTGTGGTAACAGTTGTGCTGCCTTCTTGGCTTTTTTTTTGTCTCAGTGTGACTGCTCTGGTTAAATAAAGGTTAAACAAACAAAAACAAACAAATAAAAAAAAAGAGACTGTAGCATATGTAAAGAAATTCCTTACACAAGAAAAGTCCCCAGTGTTGCATGTACACCTGTAATCCAGCTGGGCCGATATTCACGTTAAGTAAATTATTAGGGTAAATCATTTCTCTCACAAGCTGTACAATGTTTAATTCCGAAAAAGCCACCGTTCATGGATTACATCGATATGTAGATCGTTTGTACAGATACAGACAAAGATAGCAGATGAGATACTAGAGTGAGACAATAATAACCTTTGCAGCGTGACAGTGATTAATGAAGCCCACTGTTGACATTAGCCTCTATGTAGCGAGCATGAAATCCCGCATGTGAAGCCTAAGACATACATGAAATCATAGTGTTCATCTGAGACTAAAACACTGATGGTGTTAATTCAACATTAGTCCATAAGGAAATTGACATTCTTTCATTCCTATGAGATAAAAAAAACATCCAGCGTGTTATACGTTATGCTGCATGATTAATGCCTCTAGGTTTCTAAAGGGGATCTGTGTATACACTTTTCTGAAAGGAATCCCCTCTGTTGTACATTTCTACATGCAACCTTCCTAAAGACAAACCAAAGAACCCTTTGAGGAAGTAGATGGAACCTTTTTTCCTAAGAGTGTGGAAACTGGCCCTAGCTCTTACAAAGCAAAGATGTTTAAGATCTACCAGATGCTGTTATATTTAAAAGCTGAACATTATATTTTGGGCTTAAAACTGACATCAGGTCACCACTTAAAAGGCAGCCTTTAAAAGCCAGGATGGAGGAGGTGCGGGCGGATTGCTTCATTCTGTTTGGTTAGTATCATTTTACTTTTTTAATTCACAGTATTAGATGTCCATGTGTTCTACATTAATAGGCAATGTATAGTGGTTTGATCGTACTTATGATTTCGGCATAGTACTGAAGTGTGAATGATCTTATTTCTTTATTAAAGTGTAGAATTAAAATGTAGAATTATTAACACACAGTACCTGCTGAAGGGGACTACTATCAAGTGGAGTGTTGAAGAAATTCATAAACACTATTGAACTGACAAACAGTGCAATGTGTGATATGTGACAGTGAGGGAACACAGAAACCATATGCAAAGCTCTGCCGTTTACTCACATTGATTGCGGTATCAATGAGTAGCTAGAGCACAGTGATCCGCAGAGGCACGCATAACCACGCTAGAATGATAAGCAGCGTGGTCTCATGGGAGAATGAGTCACAGCAGACTGAACGTGGCAGTTTAATCAGATAGACTTCCATGGAGAAACAGATGTCAACAAAGATCTGTGTGTATGACTCTGTTCCAGAGAGGACACTTCTGCCTTACTGCTCTGCATGTCCATATTGCTCAGAGAGACGGGTGGCAAATTAAAGAAAAAATCAACATGAATAAGTGTCTTAGTAAGATGTCGAACCACCATGAGCCGCCAGAACAGCTTAAATGTACTGTTTGGCATAGATTCTACAAGTCTCTGGAGGGAGGAATAGCATACTTCCAAAAGATATTCCTTTAATTGGTGTTTGGATTGAGACCTGGCGACAGTGAAGACTGTAGCATATGATGTACACCTTTCTTACTCATAAATCCATTCAGTGAGCCCTCGTGCCCTCGTGCCCTGTGCTCGGGGGCGGAGTCATCCTAATGAAACCACTCCCATCAGGTCAGAAATGTTTCTTCATAGGATAAAGATGATCAGGCAGAAGAACTTTGTATTGCTTTGCAGTAACGGTTCACTCTAAGGGGAAAAGTGGAAATGAAACACGCATAACAGAGCCACCATTTTTTCCTTTAATTTGTCACCGATGTGTACAAATTATTAGGCAAGAGTGGAAAGAAGGCGAAAAAGGAGCACATAAGAGAGGAACGGAGTTTCAGTGGTAGTAAGTAATTTTATTTTCCAGGTCAGTGTGGTTTTGAGCTATTGTTCAAACACGTATACAAGGATTAATTGAATCATGTGAAGTTTAATTCTGACTAATATTACAAATCTTATTGAAATCTTGAAAAAGCTCTCATTTGAATGAAAAAGCTCAACGTAGAAGCATTGTCATTGCGCGTTCTTAAGATCTGGATTTGAAATCTGGTGAGGATGTTTTGTAAAGATTCATTAAAATGTAGATGGGGTGCATATACACATAGGAAAAAGGTTTCAGTGGATGGGTATGAATTCTTAGCTTTCTAAAAGAATTTTACCTGGAACCCTTATTGATATGAAAACACTGTTGAACGCTGTATACAGAAGAACCTTCAAGAATTCAGGATTTCTTTTATTTTTCAATGAGCATCAAGCACTAAATTATCATATATACTGTGGAACGTTAAGCTTAATTTATGTAAAAAAAAAAAAAACCAAAAAACAAAAACAACAACAAACCAACAACTAATGAAAAGGACCTACAGGCCAGTGAAATGTAATATAATATCTTTGGCATAACTCTTCAAGGCTCTATGTAGAACGCTAGGATAGAGTATGTTCTTACATTGTTAAACAAAAGTTTAACAGTCTTGGTTTTTCCCTCTCAGATAACTCTTAATGTTTATAAGTACTTTTCTACAACAGTGTGTTTCTCTGTCATAAAGGGCTCCAAAAGAAGCAAGGAACTCTTAACTATTCAAAGAACCTCTCTTATTGAGAGAAGGTTTCAAGTAAAGCATTTTTAGGAAACTATGATCCTTAACTGTCTGAAGAACCCATAAAGAACCCTTTTTGTTTTAAAAGTGTACTTATGAACTTCCTGCTTTGCAACGGGTTTTTTGGTGTCTTGCCAGCTGAGAATGAAAGCAAATCTGTTTTTCCTCAAATCAAGGAAATTACCCAGGAGGTACCTTATATTAAGAATCAGAACATTATTTAGCTCTTATGTTTGCTGCGTTATCCCTGGAGCTTCAGGGAAAGTGTGCGAGAGATTAGTTACTTAATCACTGGTGAGACAGAAACACAGCTTGTCTTGGGCTTGTTCTGTTGAATGTATGATGGTATGATGAGGCTGAAACCACCTCATCTGGTGCAAAATCTGTTCCAAGTTTCAGAAAACTTGTGGTTCGGAAAAGATAAATAAATTAATCTTGAGATTAAATACTATCCAATGTATATTTTCTCCTTGCTGCTGTTTGCTGCAAATTGTTTTGTGCCATCACAGTTGGAGATATTTTGAACCTGTCTTCGCTCTCTTTAAATTGTCTTTCATGTCTTTCCTGAAATAGTTTAAGCCAACAAGTGTCTAAATCTTGTAATTAATACACAGTAATTACCCTGCTAAACACCACTCCCTATCCATCTCTGTATTTTAATAAAAATTCATGCCTAAAGTATATTTATGGAATGCAGTCAGGTCATATCCATTGACAAACAGGTGATGTTTAATAGGCAGATCGTTTTAACAAAACCAGAAACATCTGTTTTACTGATAACTTTGGATTCCTGTAAGAAGTGTTATGCCATGTACTGTATAACCTACTCATTCACATAATGTCCAGAACCAGTTAAAACCATGAGATAACCGGCGCCATGAGAGCCCCACAGGGGAATTTCGGGCATCACTGCTTTGTGCAAACTTGATCAGTATACCATCTGACAAATGCGTATTGCAGAACCCTGATTGATGTCATGCCAGAACAAAACTCAATATGTGCTGCACCAAGTTGCTAATCTCGTCTTCAGCAGGAACTAATGGAAGTCTGGCTCTGTGTGCGCGCCGGGATTGCGGTAACCCAGACAGAGTGAGGTAACAAAACAGCATCGGCTTTCAGTGTCTGGGCCAAGAATATGACCAATTTGTGACAGGGGTGATTAAAAAGGTGATGGAAGCATGGCCTGGAGTGGCCAATAAAAGTCAATACCAGATAAAAATTTCAGCACTTCAGTGTGGGTATATACTGTATGTATCATAACATTAGGGGTGATTCATTATAGCTGATTCAGTACAGATGATTCAGTATAGGTAATTCAGTATAAGTGATTTAATATACATCATGCAGTATAGGTGATTGTGTATAGGTGATTTAGTATAGAAGATTCTGTATATATGATTATGCACAGGTGATTTAGTAAAGATTATAATGTCTAGTTGATTATATATAGATGATTCTGTATAAATGATTATGTATAGGTGATATAGTATAGATGATTCTGTATAAATGATTATGTATAGGTGATATAGTATAGATGATTATGTATAGGTGATATAGTATAGATGATTATGTATAGGTGATTTAGTATAGATGATTCTGTATAAATG
>CM075026.1:9983329-10069161 GCA_037576675.1 Pangasius sanitwongsei
GCCAAGTGATTAGGACACCTGATTCTGATCATTTGGATGGGTGACCGAATACTTTTGGTAATATAGTGTATATACACACACACACACACACACACACATATATATATATATATATATATGTTTGTGTGTGTGGGTGTTATCAAATTGTAAGGTGATAGTGTTCCCTTTGCTAAAACTCTAAAACTCATGATTCAGCTAGTCCATTAATTACTAAGCTCTGTGAGTTAGATGTATTTGAGCAGGAACTACACAGAAATCTGTACAGAGCTTGTTCAAAATTGGGATTTCATTTCACTTGTTACAAAGGTTGACTGACGAAAGGCATGAAACGCTCTTGCATCAGTGCAGTCTCAGACGTGCTTCAGGCTCCACTATCACTCGCTCTCCTATATCTGCATTACACCTCTCTGAGAATCACAGAGCGTGCTGCAATTTTCCCACCTAAAACGAGCACTGACAAGCTGCCCTGCTGTGTTAGAGGAGCGTTCATAAGGGTAGAACAGTCTGCATAGCAATCTGTCAGCTCATGCCTCTTGAATTGAGTCATGCTTAAGAGGAGACATGCTAATTTCTTGTGAAATTGGGGCATGCTACAAATCCCACAAAAAAAAGATCTCACTAAAACAATATGAAAGTGTCTGTAGCAAGCAAGACATTTACAGAGCATAGGTCAGACAATTTCTAACCCCACTATTACTCAGAAGGCTTGGATGATTACTGAAGTATGCACTCGGAGTATGAATCAAAGTTCAAGAGGCTACCGTGAACAAACTACAGAAAAGAGGGATTTCGCATATATATGATTTTTGGTACTACAGCAAAAGGATGTTTAGGAAGAGGAGGCTTCCTCAAAACATGTACGTAATAATTTGATAGTAGAAGAAGAAGAAGAAAAAGCCTTTATTTGTCACATATGCATTACATATATTTAGTTGTTTAGTCCTGGAAGTGTACAGCATCCAAGTAGTTGTTACTGATGCAACAGATAGACGGATGTGTTTACCCCTCTGTCACAGCGGTAGCCTATCAACTAGCAGAGTGAAATTATCTCCTCAAAGTAACACACCAACAGCAAGACCTGCTGTATTAATCAACGGCCTTGTCATCTCAGGGTTCAGTGTTATTAAACTGGCAATGTCTTGCCCATCCAAGAACTGCCATCTGGGATGAAAAACAAGAAAATTAAAATGACACCGGGTCAAGGCTCATCTATGATCTATATGAGGTGCAGTGAAAAATGCTCTCAGAAAAGTGGGAGCTGTAGTGCAAACCACTAAGGGAATTCATCTAACCGTGATCAGGTGGCATTAATACACGTGTTATATCCACTTAGACATACAAAGAAGCAAAGGCCATGAAAGTATTCTGTAGCTCGGAGGAAGGGGTGGGATGGAGGATAGCAATTTATTAAGCTATAGACAAGCAAATACAGCTCAGGCTATATTATATTGACATTTCATATCATGTTTGTCTTGTGCAAGTTATTTATATGTAATCCAGAGAAGTGAACAGAGCAAAGAAGAGCTCAGAGCTCAACCAATTTGCAGCAGATTTCTGATTCTAAATGGCAAGCTTTGTTTTATACCAACGCATGCTAAGCTGACACTTGTGTACTGGTGTGAAGGGCACATCCTGCTCCACAGGGCTATACTGTCAGCCTCTGCTCCTCTTGCCGTCTGGGTCTGGCATTAGAGCCGCTTTGCTAATTACACTCATCCCCGCATATCCGGTCCCTCGCTGACTCACCAACTGCCACCAGGGAAAAGAGGTCTCCATTTTCTGTCAGGACCCTGCTCTCTCTTTCTCTCTCTCTCTCTCTCTCGCTCTCTGTCTCTCTCTCTCTCTCGCCCTGCATCTGCCTTTTGTCTGCCTCTGTCATGTACTTCATGCAGCTTTGGTAAAGGTTACTGCAGCATGTTTCTCTTGTCCTCAGGGAAACTTTAATTAGAAGGAGTGTGCAAATAGTGTGCGAAACTTTGCTTTTGGGGCGGCAGATGAAAGCTTTCTTGATTGCGGACCATGTCAAGACTAATGACAGAGTAGTAGCTAATGGTTTAAGGAAAGAAAGAGTGAGAGGAGAGATGAGATTGAGCTAAATTGCCACTTAGGCACCTCATTTGGAAAGGGTTTTTAGGAACCTTCTGTCTGATAGTGCTTCAAATAAGGGGGTTGACAACACATATGTGCAGGGGGGTGGGAAGGTTGGAGGAGAGTGCTTGAGCACCTGCCCCTTCACCCCTCGATATCACCAGTGCCCTTTTGAATTTTCTTTTTTTTTTTTTTTTTTTGGAAAAGTTTGTGCAAGGCTCTTGTTGAGACAAGAAGTATCAATCAATCATAATTTAACTATAAATAAAAGACCTGTACTGTCTGTCTTTTGCATCACATGACCTACTGTTGTGCTCCAGCCATGACCTATGACCCTACATTTACCCTACAGAGAGGCAGTGGTGGCTCAGTCATTAAGGCTCTGGACTACTGATTGGAAAGTTAGAAAGTTAGAGTACTGTACTGTCAAACTTCCAGTGTTGGTTCCTTGAGCAATGCTTAACCCTCACCTGCTCAGCTCAGTTGTAAGTCGCTTTGGATAAAATTCAAATAAATAAATGTTAAATTAGCGCTCTGGTTAGAGATAGTGAGTTTTTTGTGTTTAAAATCATTTAAGATGACTCATTTATATTTACAGCATTTGGCAGACATGCTTATCAAGAGCGACTTACATTTATCTCATTTACACAGCTGAGCAGTTGAGGGTTAAGGGCATTGCTCGAGGGCCCAGCAGTGGCAGCTTGGTGGTGCTGGGATTTGAACTCATGACCTTCCAATCAGTAATCCAACGTCATAAGTGCTTATTTTGTCAGTACTTGTGTGACTGTAATAACTGTAAGCCTTTATATGAAATCACTGTAGTATGAAAAAATTGTAAATCATTGTTCATCTCTCAAACTCAGTTGTGCTCGGTGTGGACATACTGTATACTGCTGTTTATAAGAAAGATACTTTTTACTATTTTTGATACCTTAATACTTATAATAAGGTGTAAAGGAAAAAAGATTTAGATTAGAAAATTGGCCCAACAGTCTATGATAAGGCTGTATTGATGTACAGGCAAGATCTGGTTCGAGTTGAAAAGGAAAACAGTTAAAAACCGATATTGGCATTGAAAATCGATGCACGCTTCACACTCCCTGGTTCATGCGTGTGTGTGTTTGTTAGAGAGAGAGAGATAGAGAGAGAGAAAGTGCTCAGATTTCTTTCAGAGCTTGTTTCACAGGTGTTTGCCTATAGCCAGGATGGTGGGAATAAAGAAAGACACTTTTTATCCACTGATAGTTACATTTAATGTTTAAAAAAGAATTAATTCCTGTTATTCCTTATGTTTTAGCAGAGTCTCTCAAACAGTCAGCAGTCCCTTAATAAGACAAAAAAAAACAGCTTTTCATATTACTGTGAAACCGGAAAGTACAAAGCTGCCAGTCCTGAAGACTTTCCAGTGGTGGAAAACTTAAATTTAACTGAAAAGAATCATATTGGATCATGAACCAAATCATACCTATAGTGAATTTAAGTATAGAATAGTTTTTCATTTTTTTGTATCGTATCGTACACTATGTATCCAGATATGTATTTATGATCTGAAAGAAGATTTTTAATACTCAACTTTATGCCATTTCTGTGGTTCTAATTGGTTAGAGTCACTTGAGTCACTTCTGGGAATGGTATCTTTACTTTTACTCAAGCATGACACCTGGGTTCTTTATAAAAAAAAATCTGTCAGCATCCCGTTCTACATACAATGCCGAGGCGGCTTCATTGCATCAGCGTTCCTGAAGAACAGAGGCATGGCTCAAGCTTAGTCAAATTCTGTCTTGCCAAGGTTGCTGAACCATGTGACACATGGAACTGTCATGACACAGCTTGGGCGATAGGACCTAGCTGCAGAGGATGGTGATTATTAGCAAAAGAGAAATGAATTCAAAACCTAAATCTTCATCCCAGTGTGAGAGCAAGAATGAAAAAAAACAAAATACAGATTCGATCTGTTTTGCAGTATAAACAAATCCAAACTGAAATCCTCAACGCTGTCGACACTACAAGAAAGCCACCACATCAATATGCAGATAAAATACTGTATACAAATATTAATTGAAATAATTTGTTATGATCTCACCTATTTTCCAGTATACTAATACAATTAAGTAGATCTCTGATGTTTATAAATAGACATAAATCACTGAATGAAATTCAGACTCATTATACCACAGCAATGTTGAATCGGTTGATTGATTTATTTTCTATAAGAGCATGGTTCGGACCGTGGTTCCAGCTGCAAGCCAAATCACAGAATTATATTAATGCGCTCATTCTAATACATAATTGTTTTTATATTAACAACTTATACCTGTATGAAGGATGCACCACATAAACAGATTAAAAACATGTGCAGTTGTTGATATACTGTAGTGAAGATTTCTGTCAGGAGATGTATTTAGCATTTTTGGAGGGAGCCTCCAGTGTCAGTGCTTTGTAACAGTCAACGGTGTTCTTTGTGTCTTTCATGGTACCATGACAAGCAGCATTTTTGGTCTTATTAAATACAAGACAGAAAAAAGAGAGGCCGATGAGGAAATGATATAAGTGATAACAGGAACTAACTTATCTCACAATGGGTTCTCTGGTTTTCTCCTACCCAGAAAAAAAAGAAGCTAGGTGGATAGGTAACACTAAAAATGCCTGTAGGGGTGAATGTGTGTGTTCATGATGCCTTGTGATGCACTGGCATCCCATCCAGGGTATATTCTCTCCTCACACTATGTTCCTGGGATAGACTCCAGATCCACCACAAACTTGACCAGGATGAAGTGATAGCTGTCCAGTATGTTAAAGATTTTTCCTTCTTTCCTTAATGTAGGGCTCCAGGCTTATAGTGAACATGTTTACTTATAGTTTCCTAGTAGCACATATGAAATGATCTTTATTACTACTGGAATGGATACGAAAATATGATCTTCATCTAGTCAAAATAATCAATAAAGAAAATAATCTTGAATAAATAAACACATTTCATATCATTTCATATCTCCCATATTCACCCCTTTTCTCCCATATTTTGGAGAAATTCTGTTTTCAGGCTTAACAGGAACCACAACATTAAATGTATCTATAAATAAATGAAAAGTATGATGTATTGTTCTTTAATTAATAAAAAATATTGTAATCATTGGTAATCATCTCTGGCATATGAAGAATGAAACAATTTTGGACATGCTGTTATAGAAAAATAACTTCAGGATGGTGGCAGCAACTCCGCTTTGCATCAGACTGCATCACACCACGCCATCATTGATTACTTTCCTATTTTCACAGCACACCCCATGGTGTTTTATTCCTTACACATCTTTGGGTATTGTTAAGGCTGAAAGGCTGAAAAGCACTCTACAGTGGTATTGACGTTAGTCTTGCTCTTTACACAAGGAAACCTTCAATCTACCACTGTTTACTTAAAGTAATTACTCACACACTCAGAAGCCTGATTTTGCACCTAGCAGGCCTGATTGTGTTGCAGAGCTGCTATATATCTGTATCTAATAAATCATGCTTTGATTGATTCATAGCTAAAATATTAATTCATTGGTGTGTAAAGACTATAGGTAACTGTGTTTTTAAAAGTGGCCTTGGCTTTCTTGTGCACCCTTCTCTCTAAGAACAGGAAGCAGTAAGCAATGGTTTTATCTCATTTTATCTCTGAGACCAATAAAAAGTAATATGTTCGATATACTTGGGGAAAAATGATTATAGGCTGGCAGTGTGCAATGTGTGGGTTTGCAATGGGCTAATGTTGAATGTTTAAGGTTTTTAAGAGCTCCCCTACCTTTGCGACATATATGCTAGCTTTTATAGCTCCTACGTGTGTTGTGATGTGCAAATACCTATCGCAGGACATACATTCCATGAAGCTGTACTTTATTCTACCACCTGCAGGTTTTGCAGTCGGCACAAGGCAGCTTTTGTTTTGCTGGTTGTAAAACTTTCCCCATTGCTGCCTGCTGTGGATGCCCAATCAAAATCACATTACATTAATGGAATTAGTACAAGGATGAGCTCCCAAAAGAGTCCAAGAGAGCCAGAAAGACAAACCCAGGAATAGTAACGTGAAAATAAAAATCTAATACCCTTTTTTAATGCTTATATTCCAGCTGAATCTTTTTAGAACTCCTAGCTAATATGTATTAGCCAACTGTCTCAAATTTGCATTTGAATAGAATGCAATGAAATAAAACGATGGTCACATTTCCAGCAAGAGTGGAAAAATTACAGGGAAACTGTACTTAAGTAAAAATATGCATACTGTTAAAATCTTACTTAATAAAAAGTAAAAGGATGAAGCCAAAAATCTGAGTGAAAGTCAAGAAGTACTAATATACTGCATGAACAAGTATTCAAGAGTAAAAGTAAATATTTTAAACTATTTAAATATTTTTTTTTAATCAAAAATGATATACATGAATTCATTTATTCATTCAGTAAGAATTCTGCTAACTTACACAAAAGTTTGCTTGCTGGTTAGTTAAAGTTTAATAACCCTTTTGGAATGAATGCTAATGTGGCATTAACAACAAAACTAAACTAGCTAGCAAATTTACCAAACTTACCAAACAAACTACCTTAACTACTAACATGCACCATTAGATTTGATATCTGATTGTGTATGAACCATTGGTAAATCCAGCAAAAGTGAATATTTTGCTAAGGTATGAGCACAGATGCTCATCTT
Organism: Pangasius sanitwongsei; assembly: GCA_037576675.1. Classification (NCBI taxonomy): domain Eukaryota; kingdom Metazoa; phylum Chordata; class Actinopteri; order Siluriformes; family Pangasiidae; genus Pangasius; species Pangasius sanitwongsei. The sequence goes on from CM075026.1 coordinate 9,990,105, forward strand.
GCTGATTGTCGATGTGACTCGAGCTTGACTCTAGCTTGTCCATTTTTTTGGGCAGGTGTAATTAAGTGTAATTTTCAACAAGTATTTTGAAGGTCAAAATGAGAATGCAATGAATAAAAAAAATGTTTTTCCTCTTGTACATGTACTTAGGTAAGAGTACAAGTACTCAATCTCAATAATACTTGATGAAAGCACAAATCTACCAAAATAGTACTTAAGTATAGTAACCAAATACAATTATTAAATTATTTTTCACCCCTGCATCCCAGTTCATTTCCACACTTGGCCAAGTCTTCAGTGCTTCATTTTGCTGGCCTACAAAGCTGCCGGCCCAGCAAATTAGCACCCCTAAGCCTCATTAGGCCTAAACTATTTAAACAATTGGAGTCATAAGTCACATTGTAAAGTCTTGCCCTTGTGTTTTTTTTTTGCAATGCCATGCCTTCTAGTTAGATTGTACCTTAACCTTTGTTAAACTCTTTTCCAACTGCTTTCTCCCATTGCCTAGAAAATGTTAGTTCTTTTTTGGATTTCTTATATTTCATAGATAAATAGCTAATTTTAGCTAATCTTACAGTTAGCTTACTAAACCTCACCCTCCATCTAAAATATTCTGTTTGGATTAGTGGTGAGTCAGATATTTGAAAGAAATCCAGGAAGAAAAATCTGTTTTTCCTTGAAGACATTTGTTGTCCAAATTATATCATTGAAAAATTGTGCATTTGATTTAGTTTTCTCTTTGGGTGTGTAAAAGTGCATGAGGAGTAAGCTAATAATAACACCAATGCGCAGCGAGCTGCCTGCACATATAAAGTTGCTCTTTGCTTTCTTTGTTCTAGTCTCTTTGTGTGAAAGAATAGATCTGTTGAATACTTTTGCTCTTTCTCTCTTTGTCTATTCACAAGCCTTTGTGCATATTCCATACAGCTCTCTTAGTTGTGCACTAGCACATGTAAAGCTAAAATTAAAGATGGATAAAAATGCTTTTAGACTTGCAAAAATGTCACTCTGCCAGTACACATTTTTTTCTCCAGGCATTATATGCATTCTAAATTTGAATGCATAAGAATGCATAAGAATGCATTTTACATTCTTATGGTCCAGAAAAATATAAAAGAAACAAACCAAAAAAAAAAAAAACAAAAAAAAAAAACAAGCCAAAAGCAAAATATGCTTCAAAACTAGGATGTACACTTGTACTGAAAGTATTTTGTCAGAGTTTTAAAATTACATAGTTGTCATAGCATTAGAAGCAATAATGTATTTATTGAATGACTGAACACAAATATTGTCTTACAAAGTGTCTACATTCTTGCACAACTTTTTTTTGAATTAGTGATAATCTGCATAATGATAATCTGTGACATCTCAGGAAAAATGCAGACAAATATTCAAAATTTAGATATGCATTTACATATGCTAGATAGGCAGAATAGCAATTTACCACAATTTTGGGTGATATCACATGAATTTCCTGTAAATTAAAATGCTGTATTAATACCTTTGCAGAACCTGCAGTTATCTTTGCAGAAAACATTATATATTATATGATTGAAACTAGAAATATAAATTTAAAAAAATATATATACTATGGAAATAATTGATCAGAGATAGGTTACAGTTAAAGTGGGTATGTTAAGTATATTTGTCTGGCACTGCCAAATTTAAATGTAGTATCAGCATCATTTCCATATTTTGAGGTAAGTCCTATATATATATATATGTATTATTTTGACTGAATTTTTATAATAATTTATAATACTTATAATGCATTTATGAGACATAATGCATTATATAGGATAGCAAGACTAGTGATTTTGATTTATCCAGTTAGAAGAGATGCTAGGAAACTTTGATACCAGTTTTAATTATACAGCACCATTTTTATCTCAGTGTTCCACTATCTGCAGCATTAATCCATTCTCTATGTTTGGTTTGTGCAATTATTTGTTTCAGCCAAAAAATTTCACCTGTTATCAGGCTTAAAAAAATTCACAGTGAGTTAAATCCAGCATCCAGACTGGGATAATTAAGGGACATCCAGGCTCAGCTGGTTTCCCAGACTACATCCCAGTTTCTCACACCTCATTTTCCACATTCATTTTGACCTGGAATAGTGCTATCTTTCAAAAATAACCCACCCTTCACTGCTGCTGGGTTTCTCACCTGTGATGAAGGCAGCCAGTAAGTCGCTGTTCACCCAGCGTCCTGTCAGGTGCAGTATGCCAAGTGCCACAGATTAGACTTGGTTTTTGGCAGGAGTTAATTGGTCCGTCTGGCTTTTTTTTTTTTTTTTTTTTAAGGCTTGGAGGCTGTAATATGGCTATTTGATTTTTAGAGGCAAATTCACTAGTTCACTAGAGTGCCAACACGGGGAAGTGTTGAAGTGAGCAAACACATCCTGGATGGTTGGGGAAAAGTGCCTTGCCAAGATAATTTGCAGGTTTTACATGTCCCAAAGTAATATGGCCTTATTTATTATTTAATATTGTCCTTTAACAGAAAATGTTTTGCGTTACAAAAGGACAATTATAAACTTCTGCTTTATTATACAAAAGTATAATACAAGTAATAAAATATACAATATTTGATACTTATAGATTTCATTATTATTAGTATTATAGACTTAGTAAAAAATTCTTGGTCCAATATTTAGTCCAAAAATAAACTGACATTTGCAGTTATAAAAAAAATCTCTTTAACATTTACAGCATTTGGCAGACGCCCTTATCCAGAGCAACTTACATTTATCTCATTTTATACAACTGAGCAGTTGAGGGTTAAGGGCCTTGCTCAAGGGCCCAGCAGTGGCAGTTTGACAGTGCTGGAGATTGAACTCTTCACCTTCCAATCAGTAGCCCAACATCTTAACCACTGAGCTACCACTGCCCTTTAAGGTTCACTGCCCTTTAAGGTTATATGAATTCCTCCCTCATATCTCCTTTCACCTTATTGGCATATCATTAGATCTTCTGAGATTCTTTTTGCAAGCAATTAATATGTAAATATGGCCAAGGAATTTAAATTGGTTAGAACCCACACACACCACTGAGGATAAAAACACCAACAACAAACAACCAAAAAAAACAAGGCCCCTGACCCCTGCATCATCAACCTCATTAATGTGGTAGTCTGGGAAAACTCATCAGATGCCGCTATGCCTAAATTCTGGGAAATAGAAAAAAAAAAAACATGCTTAAGAAACCATGTATATACTGTATTTCAAGTTTAACAAATGTACTGGTAAATGCAGTTTGCCTAAAGATGTCTTAAACTTTGGTAGTTAAGTGTGATTTCTTCACACAGTGACTGTCATGCTTTGATCAAGTTGTTGGCTAGCAAAATGAGCATAAACATAAACAATTCAGTTTGTAATCAGATACTGGCTGATTGAAATGTCCATGATGCTCCTGCACCACAGTCAGAACGTGATTTAAATCACAATTTAAATTAAATTTCACTTTACTTCTGGTTAAGAAATGTGCAAAAGATAAACATATTTCAGTTCAACAAAACCTATTAGTAGAATTTTGTTGCTATGTAGTACACTTACATAGTAGAAAATGTCAAAATTTCACCATGCCATCACACATATACCATCTTCATTCTTTCTACCACATTACATCCACTATAAACAACCTGGAACAATGACAAAGTCTTCTCATTCATATATGAGGTCATCAATCTATCTGTACTCTAGTGCTATTGTGAATTCAGCTAACTAAAAAACCCTCCTCAACAAAGCGACTTTTATACAGCATGTGTGTGAGATGACTCCTGTGTGACTGAATGGTGCAGCTGATGTCCCTGCAACCCTGCAGCACCAGATTATAACAGATGAACCATCATAAACCCTCTGACAGGAAAGCTCTAGGGAGACTGATGGCTGTTCAATGTGCTAGGTCTGAAAGGCATCGTGAGACACCTAAAAGCCGATTCCCTCTCGGTCATTTAATAGTATTTCAGAAAGGTCATTAATACTAATAATAAAATCCTTCACTGCTTTCCCCTCTAGTGAGACATTTAATTAGATTACAGTTTTCCCCTTTCTCATCTTTTCATTTTCTTTCAAAAATCATCCTTGATTATTGCTTATCTGATCTAATATTCCTTGCTCCCCTGCACTTGTCATGTGCAATGAGAATCGATTGTTCCCTCTCTCCGTTAATAATAAATTTGAACATGTTTTTGAGTCAGTGGTAATGTCACCTGTGTAACCCCACTCCTATAGAACAAGGGAAAACGGCAGTGTCAGCACATCACAGGTAGCTTTGTCAGCAATCCACTTTCCTGTTATTTGGATGGCAACAGAAAGCGGAAATTTGGCGGGCAAGATTGTCACTCAAACCTTCAATCTGCACACAGTCACATATGGATAGAGAAGATGATTTGGCAGTGAAAATGACCTTGAAGTTTGGAAAGTCACCAGCCAGCCAGACTTCCCTCTTTCAGAAAAGGTCGGTGATTGAAGACATCCTTTTCAGACACACAGCATTAAAACCCATTATGTCATAAAATTTATTTACGGAGCACTTGGTTAATACCTGTCATAAACAGCAAATCAAATTTCCCCTTGGTTTTACACTGGCCTGGAGAGCACTTAACTTTGCACTCTTTGCCTTCCCCCTTTGCAAAGGTGGGAGCCCTGATGAATTGCTCTGCTGTTAAACTTGAAATATGGCCCTGCTGATTTTAGCATTTGGGGCCTTAAAACAGGCCTGTTGTCAGGTGAAACTGCATTTTCATCAATTTTTGCTTTGTTTTATTCTGACCTTTTATATTGCCAAATGTTATACGTGCACTTATTGCTGCAAGATATTTGAGTAATATAAAGTACTGTAATATTTCTGTGCAGAGGAATGTGCTCTATAAAATGACTTTATAGGTTTTCTCCTGTTAAATGAATTGCATCCAACCATCCTGAGGTAGGAAATCTTAAAAAATGCACTTTACTTAATGGTAGTAGGTATGAAATTGTAGATACACGTTGTTGAGGCGAAGGGAAGTTCATAAGTTAGAAAAAAAAAGCAAAAAGAAAAGGCTTTTGGATCATCTTAAATAAAGCATTTAGACTACCTCATAATGCTGTTTCAGTGTCCTGTCATGCACATAGCCGTGAGCCATTAATAATAATAAAAATATTATGTCATTTACAATATGTTTAATACATTTGATTTTACATTCATTAAATTCTTAGGTTAAATTTTGAGCAGGCTGAAAAGTTATGTACGTATATTGGTTATGAGATGTAGCTGATTTTCAATCTGCTCTGAATCTAGTAGTTATGATTTTTAGCTTGCATGAGTAAAGTTGTCTGGTTTTGTTTAGCGCTCCATTTTCCTATTAGACATTTTTTAGCATGCAAACAAGCATACTGTACACGTAAAGCTAACAGAAAAGTAACCGTGAACTCGAAAGCCCTTTCTTGAATCCCAATACTCATTTACTTAAAAAACCCCCCAAAAAAACACAAAGCAATGCCGCCTTTTGTCCTGACACAATTACCCTTGTCAAAAAAGGAGGTATACAGATAATCGTCTGAATCCTCGCCTCACCTCTGTACAGACGCTGTCTCAGATTTGACATGCAAAAGAAAGGAGCTACTTGTCTGTTTATCATCGCCCAACTTCTTGTCAATTTATTTCTATTCGCTGCATCTTTTATTCCTCCTGTACTTGGCAGATAACCTGCCATACAGCATGCAGCCAAAAATAGGGTTCCTCCATATGTGACGCTACAAGGGATACTGGCAATGGAGCACGGATTCACACATTGAAAACAGGTCTGACGCAAATAAGCCAGTATGCTTTCCAGGGCATTAGGGACACTCATAGTAATCACAGGGTTTTTGTGCTGGTCTGAAAAGACTCCAAAAGGATGGAAATTATAGGTACTCATTTACAGACCTGGAGATGTAGGAATCTAGTGATGTTTTGGCAAACTCTCAGGTTCTAAACCTTTTGTCTGCAGGTATTCCTTTATACGCGTCATTTACATGACTCACAATTTCTTTTTCAGTGATATCGAAATAGTGATACAATATACATTATAACGATATAATGATACAATTACCATTATACCACAGCACTGCTGAATGCTCGATTCTGGGGGGTCTGATTTCTTAAGGTGTTGATTAATTTTCTATAACAGCAGATCTGAAAGTAGTTTTGGCTACAAGGCAAATCATAGTTTTTATTAATGTGTTCATTCTAACACATTGTCGTTTCTTTAGTAACGTACACATGGACTTGTATGGAAGATTCTCAACAAGGTGTGTAAGTAAGTGTTCTGTGAAGTTTTCTGTAAGGAGACATTATTTAGCATTTAGAGAAGGAGTTTCCAGTGTCCACACTTTGTTTTTTTTGTTTCAAGAGAGAGAAAAAGATGGAAATAATAGCTGATATTATGCAAATGATAACAGAAACTAGCTTGTTCCGTGGGCGTTCCACAACATTAAATGTAATTATGAACATAAAAAGTATGACATGTTCTTCTTTAATAAATAAAAATATGTTAGAATTGGAAAATTGACATGGTATAAGAGGAATAAAGCACTTCAGGACATGCTGTTATTGGAAAATAACACACCAGCTCTTCACTGATTCTTTTCCTATAACAGCAAGCCCCATCACTTTTTATTCCTTAATTTAAAAAAATAGCAAAAAATAACATAGAAAGTTGAGAAAGGTGAAAAAAAAAAAATTGGTGTCTTTAAGTCTCACTGCATTTTCAGTTTGACTGCAGTTGATTAAGAAGAATACTTCTCAATCTCTATTTTCAGATTTTCAAATCTGTATTTGCTGTATTTTGGTAAATGAAGGGCTGTGTGTTTTTAATGTAATGCCCTACAAGCATGCTTCAGTTTTAACAGCCTTGCATAAACCTATGAGACACAAAAACGGATTTAGCTCTTCACAGATTTAGCTCTTCACTTTCTGCTTGCTGCAGCAGAATAATCACAGTTGTTATTAATAATTGCTTCTACCACTCTTTAGCACACAGCATTTACATGAAGCACAGATTCTCTTGGCTCACTGCAACAGCACTTTCAAGAACTTACTCTTTCCTCTCTCCATTACTTCAGGAACAATTTTCAGTTGCTGTTTTCAGTTGATTACGAAACATTAAACTTCTAAAAATAATCCACTGCTGGCAGAAAAGTTAGTCTGAATTTATGGAACTGTAAGATATAGAGGTAGTTGATTTATGATCCCTTTGAATCTTCGCTAAAACATGCTTGCCTTGCAGAATCGTGAAGGAAACCTAAAAGCCAGGCAGATTTCTTGCCTTTGCATTTGCATCTCAGGGCCAGAGGATGAGGAATCTCAGCAGGAGCGGTGAGATATGCAGGGGTATGCAGCTGAAGGATGAAGAGACTTTGTTCTTCCTGTGGAGGCAAGGTCTCACCTCTCTCAGGGAGAATCAGATGCAGGCCCAGCACAGGATGTAGAGTTGAAAAGAGAAGTCAGGGGAAGAAATACGCAAGTCTGAGAGAGCTGGATGAGAGTTATTCCTTCTTTGTTCTATTACCAGACTGTCTAGCCTGCTGGTCCACCCAAGCATAGCTTTGGAGAAGGCACGCGACTTCCCCACAAGAGCACTTAACCATGTATCCATGCTCATACTCTCTTTCGCTTTTTGTTTTTAGCTTTTTTCTTTTAATTATCCCAGCATGCACTCTGACCTACTTTGAAACTTTTGGCTCTCCAGCAATCATTGTATGAGCTCTTCTAATTTGGCATCTGTTTAGTCTCATTTTTCAAGTAGAAACATGGTTGGTTATGCCATGTTTTTAATTTGAAACACAAAAAAAGGCAAGCCAAAATCTGTGTCTGAGCCCTAGATAGTGTCCCTCTATCTCTCCGTCCCTATTTGGTGTGCAGCCATTTTGTAGTGTCTGAACTCCCAGTGGACAAATTATCTTCCCTCAATATTTCACAACATGACTATACAGAGTGCACTGTAAAGCCAGTGAACACCTGATGCACTATACTTCCACACCGAAGTACCGCAATTTCTTTCATCTCAAAATGTTTTAAGATGCTATACTGGGCACAGATGATATTTTTACAGTCTTCAACTGTCCAGTTTTGGTCAGCCTGTACCTGCTGCAGCCTCAGTTTACAATTCTTGGCTGACAGGAGTGAAACCTGATGTGGTAGCCAATCTGCCTCAAGGTTTGACATGTTGTGTTTCTGAGATGCTTTTCTGCTCAACATGGTTGTAAAGAAATTGACTTTATATATTTTTTCTGTGTATTTTTTTTTTGTGCACCTAGCTGTAAAACTCAATACTTACCTTCAAACTTAACTTTAGTGGGCATACCAGTCGCTGCACACCTCTTAGATCTGAGGTAATTAAAAGTAATTCAGGGGGGTTAATGAGCGAGGAAGGCTGGTGAATGCAGACAGTTTTTCAGCTTGTTATGCTGAGACAGCGGATAGTCCAGATGAATAACATTTCCAACACATGGCACACAGCTAGAGTTTCAGTAAAAATGAAAATCATTTATTGCCATTGCATCAGTCAAGGTTATAATTCAAAAGTAATTCATCACATTCCATTTAACTTAAATCCACATAGGTTGTGCTGTTCTGTTCTCTGTCCTTTAACATTCAAGATTATAAAGCATCACTTTCTTTCTATCTTTCTTTATATCTTTCTTTCTTTCTGTGGTACAAAGGTAGGACTGAATGTTTCAACAGGGCATGTGGTGGGGAATAATATGATATTGTTTTCTTATACTCTTATACTTCTGATTTTCTGGGTTTGTTTAAAGTACTGCTTTCTGTAAAACTGTCTCATGTTTGTTACCTTACTCCATCTTTCTCAATAAAAATTTGGAACATAAAGCATCACTTTGGTGATTTAATACAAAATCATATTTAATACTTCTCTATGTTTGCGGTTTTATTTCATATATTTGACTTTCTAACTGTTTATATCATTCAAGGTCACGATGGTTATGCTTCCAGCACTTTCTCAATCAGGTGTTCTGTAAATTCGGTCCAGTGTCTCCTCAATTGCTGCCTTGTACACTATATCATATTAGAAGAGGTTGTAGAGAGAATAGTGAATGAGTGAGCGAGGGTACAATTTCAGACAGCGCTATTGTTTCTGCTCCAAGGTCTCCACAGCTACAAAGAAATTCAATAGCTACACATATCTGCGGTCACATATTTTCGGATTTGCATTTTTTTTTTTCTCTCTTGAAACCATTGAAATGTTTAATTGGTACAAGATAACATGTGGCACATTAGAAAGGTAACTATCCTCTACTCAATAAGTCAAGTATTGAATATTATGAGTTGAACCAGGGTCTTTTTTTAATTGCTGTCATGTTGAGAGTGGATTATTAGATTTGTATAATGAGATGACTCCTTGATGTCAGGAACAGCTAGAAGTGTTGGTGAGCATGAAGGCTTTATAGCACAGCCTTATACGAGTTAATATGTTCTTTTGCTTAAAATTGAGCACTGCATTTCAGGAACAAAAAGCTTTAGATAGTATCTCAAGGCATCTTAATGAATTGGTTCATTAAGATTGTCTGCTATTCTGCTAACCCTCCCAAGCTATTCATTGCACAACCTTATTACCTTCTGAGATCAATTTGTTGAATTATAAACTTTAATTAGCACAACTCTACATTCTAAAGGTGTATGCAGCTAGCTTGGGAGTGGGCTTCGGATGTGTCTTGCTGTAATGTCCCGCTGCTGCTCTGGTCATATTTCCCAGTGAAGGCGAATATCGATTTGTGGCAGCACAGGAGTGACAGAGCCCTCAACCAGGCTCTGCAAACTGTTCAATAACACAGATGGACCAGTTTATCAAACGCCCTCTCCATATCATGCGGTGTTTATTACCCTAGCCATCCCCATAAAAAAAGAGAGCTCCTCTCACTTTCCGCTGCATGCTGAAACGCGATTTCCAGCCCTTAGCAGTACACGAGCGAGTGTGAACATTAGTTAAAATGGTGCATCCGTGACAGATATGGAGTCATGAATCAATACTCACTTTCCCAGCTGGACATTTACCAAGGATTTTATATAATATTACTGTAGATTCACACATTAATCTTTAATCAAGATGTTGCATGAATGCATGCTAATATAGTGATAGAAAAACAAGGCACAGATTCTAATTCACCCATGCCATAATACATCCATGTATCCTTTAATGTTAGTTATTACAATAACACATTATCCAAGGAATGTGATTTCAGATTGATTTCAAAATGTGATGTCATTTCAGAAATACATGAAATGACACTACAAGCTGTTGTCTATCACAAATAACACGGCATTATTGTGCTTAATCTTTTTGCTACCTGTTGTCTGACGAATTCTGCCTAGTCTGCCATTCAAACCTGATGTGAAGTTGTTCACGTCACCATAGCAACCAATATAGTGAATCTTGAGAAGCATAGAAGATTTATTTTACCTCACCTCATCTGTATTCTAACAAATCACTTTTGCAGGAAATTTGTCGACATTTTCTGCAGTCTGGCTGCAACCTTCTGATAAATATTTTTTTAGACAAATATTCATTGCTGTCATGTTCACCAGAAGTCTTAAGCTAATAAATATTCAGAATGCAACAGTAGCTCAGCCTGCAAGGGCTATTAAGATGCATGGTGGATGCGTCAAATAAATGGGCTAAAAATTGTGTGTAATTGTTGATATGGTGAAAGACATGTTTATTTAGCATTTATGGAAGGAGTCTCCAGTGCCAGACCTTTGTAACGGTCAGAGTTAAAGTTGTTCCTTTTAAGTTTTCCAACATGGGAAAGTTTTCACAACGGAACACTTTGTGTTTTCTTGGTAACATGAAAAGCTGCGGGGTTTTTTTTTTTTTTTTGTCTTACTAACTTCAAGAGAGAGAAAAAAGAGAGTTTGGTATGGCAAATATTTATTCCACAATATTAATTGTAACTATAAATGGATAAAAGACACATCATTCTTTAATTAAAAAAGTAATCATTGACAAATTGTGGTGGTATAAGAGGAATAAAACACTTCAGTACATGCTGTTACATGACTGTACATGCAATGCTTTGCTTTAAGTTGTATCACACCACCCCGTTGTTGATTGTTTTCCTATAACAGCTTGATTAGTCAAGAGTCTAGATAACTGCATTTAGAAGTAAAGCAAATAACTTCTATAATCCATACTCTAGCCCTTTATTTTATGTATTACGCTTCAAAATGACAAACCAACTACACACTTAGGATAACTACCTGCAAAGAAAGTGTTATATTCTGTATTCTTCTGTATAATACCGAATAATACTCCTTAAACTATTGTTGCTTCATTTAGGCTCAAAAACTACAATTTTATCAAAAGTGCTGTTCAGCGATATATGATATGAAACCTGGGCTCAGAAGGCAATTTGGAGAACCAGTGGAAAAAACAAGAAATTCTAATAAGAATACAAAAATATTAACATTATGTTTCAGAAGCTTCACCAGATGCCTTCAATGGTGGTGAGCCTCAGGCAATTACCTGCCTGTCGTGTAGCTTAGTGTCTGTATAGAGCTGTGTAGAGGCAGGATTTGTTGGAAAATGGTTTGGGAAAAACACAACAATTCTTCTTCTCTGAGTGTATTTTTGGATTACTGGTCCTGCTGTATATCACTGTCTCCTGATTAGATGTCCTGAGTGACTTGTAGAGTTGTTCAGTCAGTAAAACAGGCGTCTTTAAGGCCAGCTTGGTTGGCAGCCTGGCACAAAGTATAACATTATTAAATAGTTTATTACTTCCTAAATTATAGATTAATGGTAAGGTTGCTCAAAGCAGTGATGTCGCTAGCGGGTTGGATTACAGGTTTGAACCTATAGGTGACATTGTGATTTTTTTTTTTAGTCTATTTCTTCATCCCCTTTGAAATTAATTCCTGGCTATGCCTCAGGCTCAAATCTACTTATTTCTATCTATTCTTTCTGTGGTTTCTAACATGTTTCGGTGTGTACTCGATTTGGTTGGTTTTATAGAACTTAAATTCTTTGGTTTCAGGTATCTCTCTCAGGTATCCAGTGCCAAAAAAAATCCCCCTCTATTACATGATATTGAATGTCCTTTGACTGCTTCCTCACGGTGGGTGACACATTTAGAAGGAATGACCATTTTGCAGCTTGTGCATGGAGTAAATGATTTGTGTTGCAGGTGAATGATGGAGATACAAATTTGGAGAAATATTCAGGTGAGGGTTTCTGATACTGATCATATTACATTAAAAGCTGTCTTTTGCAGCAGGTAAAATGGAACTTATTTTAAGTATCATGTAGTAACAAAGCTAAATGCGTTCAGTTCCTGTGATTCATACTTACATAACTTTTTCCACTGCTATAAAACACAAACTAGCAAGCAAACAATGTTAATAAACACAATACTTAATAATTCAGAGCAATCAATTTAAAATCCACCTCAGGCTAAGCCATCCATGCTGTATATTAATTGCAGGTATGGACACAGTCCTCCACAGATCAATATGGCACCTTTAAAAATGTATGGCTTCGTCAATCAATAAGTGGAAATGACTAGGACAAGCGTGGTGTTCCCATGCAGGGATTTGTGTCAGTATAGTATATTGAACAGAGCTTTGATTCAGTGAACATGTATGAGTGAGATACAGAATTGCGTGATGCATTAGACTGAAGAATAAACAGTTAATCGACTTCAACCAATTTATTATGCAGTATGTTAGATTAGGGTTATGATTAAATTCCATCTTAACTGTCAGAAAGGAGCACAAAATATTAAGTGATTTTTTTTTAAAATTATTGATAAAAGATGTTTTCCAGCTGCTATAATGTAAACAAGTATAAACTTCACTCTTAATAATTGTATCTAGAGCACTAACTATTCATTTGATACAACACATTAATTAATGCTTAATTAATGTACACTCATCATGTACAGGCAGGGCTCTTCTCAGATTGGTCTGATCAGCGAGTTCATTTGTTTTTGTGTAATGTTTCATCATATTTCCATTTTTTTAATCAAGCCTTGTTGGATATATATTACAACACAAGTTTATTTTATTTTATTTTATTATTTTTTTTAATTTGCACCATGTTCCCTGGGATTTTAATGAAATCTGTTTTGCAAGATAAATAAAACATTCATGATGAAACAAGCTGAAACTTTCGGCAACTTGAACATCCCATGAAAGGAATCAGATCCTTTTATGGTCAAAACAAATCCAGTGGACCAACGAAACTCATGATAGAACATACATACTATATACATATAGAGAATAATTAAAGGCATGTCAAAGTCAGAATGAGAAACATCTATTTAGGTATATTAACCAGTACCAAGTAACCCAAGTACCCAGACATGTTCAAGGTATAATGATTTGCAGAACAATTGACCAGAGACCGCGATCTAGTAGTTTTCATTTGTTTGCCTGTTGTTTTCAGTCAATTTTTTCCTTCAGCTTAGAAGTTGGTGTGTATGTGTGTGTATGTACATTGCCCTCCAGAATTATTGTCACCCTTCATGAAAACAAGTAATTGTTAACATATGACAAGAATAATGAGTGATAATATAGTTTCTCGTTTTGGTTGAGTGGAAATTTTAAATTATGTGTAATGTTTTATTATGTGTGATCTTATACAACCTTTTTTTCTTCATTTTTATGAAGGGTACCAATAATTATGGCAGACACTGTACATATTCTCTCTACCTGAATTTCCCTTCGGGGATTAATAAAGTTTATCTTATCTTATATTCTGTATAAGGACTATGACTAGACTAGGAGTAGACCCTGTATCTGGCGTAGTCGCCCCCTAGCAGGCACTTCATTAAGAATATAAATAATATAAAATAATATAAATAATATAAAATTGGCCAAACAAATTGTGTCCAAAATTGGTGGACAATTTTCTATTCCCCTGTGAACTGTGAATGATATGCTTTAATATGGTCAAAAAAATAAATGGGTATATAAGGGTTACATGTATAAACTATGGGAAGAATGTTGGTGCACTGGGTACCGTCAAGGTCCCCGGTTTGATCCTGGGCTTGGGTTACTGTTTGTGCAGAGTTGTTCTCACAATCTCCATGTGGGTTTCCTCCCAAAAACATGCCGACAGGTGGATTGGTGACTCTGAATTATCCCTGGGATGAATCATGTGTGTAAATGGTGCCCTGTGAGTGACTATTGTCCGATCTAGTATGTATTCCCGCCTCACACCCAGTGTTCCTGAGATAGACTCTGGTTCCACCATGGCCCTGACCTGGATAAAGTGGTTTCTGAAGATAATGAATGAAAGAATGTATAAGTCAGTGCACATGGTGTATATGTACATATGGACTGAATTATACCACTACTATGTGAAGCGTTCACATATTCAGCAGCACGTGCAACATTCATCAAACTGACATACAGTAATGCCCTCTAGAGCTGCGCCAATAGGACCCAGTCCATATCTCACTAACTCTGCCACTTCTTTTCACCCCTGCAGACGCAGCCACCAATGCCATCTGGCTTGTATTCATCCCTTAGCATGTCCTTTTCCCCAGGGCTCAAAAAGATGGCACAGAAGACTGAGCAAATTTCCAAGGTTAGACTGTGAAGTGCATGACAAGCACTGTGCCAGCTCGTCATATCTGCCAAGACAAGTACCCATGTCAGACTCTTCACTAGCTGCTTTGAGGACTAGCTGTAGAATTGAGATCAAGATCAAATCTAGTCAGTAGAATTGAGATCAAGAGATGCAGATAAAACAAGTGGTAGAGAGCATGAGAGAGAGAGAGAGAGAGAGAGAGAGAGAGTAAGAGAGCGCAAGCAAAAAGTTCTCTCTATTCACCTCTCTCAAGGACCCACATTTAATATTTAGCGAAGTTTTTTGAAAAGGCACCTTCATTGTAGAAGGCCCTCTTTGTGTTAATTGCATTAACCTTTATGGTATTTAGCTATTAAAGAGCTTGATATTCATGCATGACAATCTCTCTCTGCCTCATGAGGCTGTGCTGACCATGAAATGGACTTCAATTGCCGAGCCTGAAGGTTCTGAAGGTATTATTCAAATCTGATCAGTGAGGTTTAAATAAAGAAAGACCCTCCTGAATCCTGAACTATTAAGCAAATATTCAGAGGAGACATCATTAATGTGGAAAACGTATGTGATTATTGTCTGACATGTTCACCCTATAGAGATCACTACAAATGATTAATTAAAAGCAAGATTAAAGCAAAGCGAATAGGATTTTGTTTGGTTAATGTCCTTAACATCACCCAAGGTTAGAATGAACCTATTTCTTGATGTGTGTGTATCTATATTTTCATACAGAGAATCAAGTTTAAAGTAGTATAAAACAACAGCAAAACACACCTTTTTGTCTGGTATCAAAGTGCCCATATCATTCTCCTTTATCGAACACTCTCCGATTGATGAGAGAGAAAGAGAGAGTTTTGGCAGCCCAGTTTATTTGCTCTTGCTGAGGCCAGAGCTGGTGTTTACAGCCTCCACTGATCCGCTCTGTGGCACTGGACAGATGAGCGATATGAGACTCATTACTCCTGATTGCATTTATCTACTTCGAGCCTGGACCTTCTGAGAACAGGCCATAGTGCTGATAGACGTAAACACACCCGAGGTCAAACACTGAGGAATTAGACCCTGTTGAAGTGAGTATTTAAATCATTTGTCACTGAAATGAAGTAAGATATGTGTAAGGGTTGTTAGTCTTTTGGATAGAGTTTATTTAACTACATTTACAAACATATAAATAAAGAATAAACCATGACGGTGCATGCTTTCATTGGAAAATAATCCACAACAAGGTAGTGTCATGTGGCTCAATGTGAAACGGAGTTACTGTTACCATCTAGAAGTTCATTATTTTCCGATACCAGCATGTCCTGATGTGTTTTATTCCATTTACACCACAGTGATTTGCCAAAGATTACAAATTTTAATTGATGACACATCATACATTTTAACGATTTATAGTTAAATTTAATGTTGTGGAAGGTTCACAAGACAAGTCCCTGTTATTACTTACATTATAGAAGCTACAAACAGTCGATCCCTCACCAGCCTCTCTTTTTTTGAGGTTAATAAGATAAAAAAAAAAACGCAGCTTGTCACATTACCAAGAAAGTGGAAGGCGCAAATTCCTCTGTCCTGAAGACTCTCCTGTGGTGGAAAAAAGTGTAGCAAAGTGCTGACACTGGAGAAACCTTCCATAAATATTAAATAAACACCATATCAATGATTATACACTTTTCTTTGTTAAATAGCAACATGTATTTTTATATGTTTATTTATTAGGTTTGGATTATGTGTAGCATCCACCATACATGTCCCTGTGAAATACTACGTTGCGTTACTACAGAAACAATAAATTATTCTAACAAAAGCATTAATGTAAAATTGTGATTTGAATTGCAGTCTGCACTATTGTTAGAACTGCTGTTATAGAAAATTAATCAACACTGCCTGACCAATCAGAATTAACATCTCATCCATACACTAGTTTTATACTTGATTCAGAGCAAATTTGGATTTAAAAAAAAGAAAAGGTAAGCACATTGAGTTACTATTAGTATGCTAGTAATATATTTATGACTCTACTTGAAAGTAAAAAAAAAAACCTACATATTAACTTGAAAGTACACATTGATTGACCAATTTGGGAGGGTTCCTCTGAAATCAAACACTTTACTGCTGCACCACTCGGGAAACTGGATTTAAATCCATAATTTGAAAAAAAGTGCATTGTCTTTTGTTCACTGTTTAGATTCTTCAGTCAAGTCATACAGCACATTTCATTTAAATAACAGACTACAGTAAAACAACAACAACAATAATAAACAAACAAACAAAACTTGGTTGTAATGGACTGAGTTTCCTCTCCAGCGACAATGAACGTTATGGTCAAGTGGCTTTTGGTGGTTCTGCACAGAAGTATCATGACCATAGCAATAGAAATGTCCTTCATGTTGATGATAACAGCTTTCAAAAATTTCCAAATGGCTTCTCAAGCAGGCTTGTTCATCCTCATAATCACTTTGTTAATGCAAATTAACACATTTTCAGAACCTTTCACATATTTGGTTGGCCTATTTATCAAATTCCACTGGAAATAATTTAAGCCTTAAAAATGAGTGTTTAAAAAGTCCATTAGGAGCTGTCCTTATTCAGACAGCTGAACTGCCTAATAGCAGTAGCAGTTTGAAGAATACATTTAAACAACCAAAGGTTAAAGTTTAGTGCATACCTATTTAAACAACGCAATGTATCAGTGGTCTATCAAAATGACTCCCTGAGGGGAAAAAAAAAAAAAAACCTTTATCAAAGTGCTTCATATTGCTACTAGCCTAAAAGCTGGTTCAAAAGTGTTTATAGTTAAACCTAGCTTTTAAGCTGATTGTCAGGACAATTTTCCCTGAGTGGGTTAATAAGCCAAATGTCCTCTCTAAAACCCTCTCTGTCTAGAAAAAACAAAGCTCTAACTTTATATAATTACAGCAATGCACATTTTCTGATCTGTCACAGGATGAGTTTAGCCAGGATGCTAATATTAGCTGTGATTTTTCAGACATCGCACAGCGTTCAATTAAACCTTGAGTAGTCATTATGTGTTATACAGCCCCTCTTTTAAACCCTCTTTTTCTAAAGTAGCTCTCCAGCGCTTGACAGTATAGAATCTTACCTTGGCGAGGATCAATAATTTGAGCTATATGGCTTATCTTAAATGGCTAGCAGTATACCATGTTATGTCATCCTCAATCAGTCACTGCAGCATATAGGGGCTTGGCTCTAAACATATAAACTTGTTAGGCTGGATATACAGGGCAAATGACAGAGATACGCTACATACATTTGGAGGCCACATGCTTTTAGCAACAATAGCAACCTAGAAGCTCCAGTCAGGGAGTTAGATGAGCACTCTGCTCCACTCACTGCTATTAATTATGGAGCAGTCACTGGAGGAGGGCGCTTTTTGTAAAGGGAAAGAGCAGATCGCTTTGGGACAACTGACGCGATTCAGGCTTTAATAACGAAAAGCACTTCCTGTCAGTCTCCTATTATTTGACTTGGGGAGTGGAAGAAGGTTGGTCATCTGTTACATACCAAGATGGCCAACTGCAAGATTACAAAGGCACTATGGTTAATGTTCAGGCTAACAGCTTTTTACTCTCTTGTTAGAAGCAGGTGGGAATGTTTATTATGCCTTTGGCATGCAGGGAGATCAGTGCTAAAATCCAAGCCACAACCTGAAAAGAGCACTGTTCAATCTTGACATTTGGCTGCCGAGTTTCAATGATGCTTCCCGCCTTTGCAGGGAAAGGTGCCATCTCTTTAGGTGGCATGGGAAACAGGAAAAGAGGGGAGGCATGGCACTTAGTCAGTTTTCCATATGGGAACAAGCACTTATTATGTTTTTGTCTGATTTGTGTTGTAGAAGAAGTGGAACACATGGTAAAGACATTGGCTGAAGTTAGGAAAAATAGCAAAAAATATATTTCCTTTTTGTGGATTTTTATGCCCAATTTTGTCTTTTGCCAATGCCCATCCACCAGACAGCTCTCCCTTTTCACAAAACAGCAACCAACCAGGTTATGTGGGGGGTGGAGTGTTCTGTCACAGGGCAGCGTAACACACTCAGAGGAAAATGATATCAGCCCTCTTCCGCATACATGATCACACAGTTGATTGAAAGAGAGTGAGTATGGCCAATTTTTCTCCCTTGGCTCCTGGTTACAGATGGCTAAGGCTTCATCTGAATTCAAACTCGCAACCTAATGACAATAGTGCAAATGCTTTTCTGTTGCACCACTTGGGATCCCATAAAATGCATTCATAAAACATGTACTTGTTTTAGCACTCGTTTTAGTAGTGTTGCTGCCACAGAGCTCCAGGCTCCTCGATTCTGAACTTGAGTTATGGTCTGTGCAGTGTCTTTTCTCTCCATATCATACAAGTTGGTTTCCTCCAGGTTTACCTATGTTAAATTTCCCATAGGTGTGAATGAGGGTATGAATGTGTGTTTGTGTGTGTGTGTGTGTGTGTGTGTGTGTGTGCTGCCCTGTGATGCACTGGCATGCCATACAGGCTGTAGTTTGACTTCAAGCCCACTATTCCTGTGATAGGCTGTGGTTCTTCCTGACCTGCAACCCTGACCACAATAAAGCAGGTACTGGAAATTAATAAATGAATGTCGTTTTGGAATTTTTATGTATAGAAATAATTGAAGAAATCTAGCAAAACATGCCTGAACTGTTTGTTAAGGTGTTATACTAGTGATGTATTCCCTTCTCTAAGGGTTTGTGTAATGGTTTGGTCAGGAACTGCAACATTTTCTCATTCTTCACAGCTTCCTTACACGTGTCAGGCTGAGAGATGTCCAGGTAATGATGGTGGCAGAGCAGATTACACCTCGCTCTGCTGGAGGAGGCTTGCGTGCATGGCTTTGAAGGATGTAATCTGGGGATTTGGGGTTAGAAGGAGGAGGATGAGTTGTTAGAAGGCAAATTGAACTCTAGGCAGTGCTTCTGCCATGCTGTACTGCCTTTAGAGCTTAGTGTCAGCCCTGGAGTGTGGAGTCATATAGCATCTAAAAAATGTAGTACGAATATGGAAACATCCCGCTACATGGAGATTGTGATTTTTTTAGTTAATCAGTTTAAGGGTCTGATGTGTAAAGAGCTATTATGTGTCCAGGAATGTTATATTATTATTATTATTGTTGTTGTTGTTCCTCTTTCGTCTGCTCCCGTAAGGGGTCGCCACCGTGGGTCATTGGTCCGCTTATTTTGATTTGGCATAGTTTTTACGCCAGATGCCCTTCCTGACGCAACCCTCCCCAGTTTTATCTGGGCTTAGGCCAGCCCTGAGAGCACACTGTTGCATGCAACCCCAGTGGCTGAGGTTGGTTCCCTGGCTGGGAATCATTGAGACCAATGTGGCCTAACCACTAGTCCTCCAGGGATCCTATTATTATTATTATTATTATTATTATTATTATTATTATTATTATTATTATTATTATTATTATTATTATTATATTTAAAAGCCATGTAAATACTAGAAGCACATTGCATTTGCACAACATAATATTGTCAGTGCAGCTAATAAGAATACAGTTATGAATAAGGGTTTCTTATGGGTTCTTTGGATAGTCCATGGTTTCTAGCTTCTTACAAGGGTTGTACATTGAAACCTGTCTGATGGTGAGCTGATGATTTTTTGTACATCTTTAGGGTTCTGGATATAACATGCAATTCAAGGCAATAAGAAAAGCTTTGCCCTGCTATGAAAAGCACTTACAGTGTTAAAGTTAAGAAAGAACTGACTAATGATAACACAAAATATTCTGAAGTTCACACTACAGCACAAACATTGGTTTTATTTCTAAGCACAGTGCTTTAGAGGTCACTAATCCACAATTACCAGTACTTTCATTTCCCAGCAGAGGGAGCGACCAACTTTACTGTAGTTTAAAAGGGCATATTTGATATATTACTTTTTGAATTGCTACTTGGATCTCTCCACATGAGTCACACAGGCAATGCAGTCATACTTAAAGCACAATACAAAGCCTCATACAGTTCTAGGTGCAAGGATTATTTGCTTATTGGGTCTCAGTTTTCCTCTCAAGATGTGATCTCATAGTAATTCTATAATGGTTACATCACGGCAGCCTGTCATGTTTCCCAGCATTGGATCATGTGTAATACTAATAGTGATAGAGGCACTACGACTCTGATATTAGCTCCAGAGATGACAGGCAGAAGTAGATAAACAGAAAGAAACCAGTGTTAGTGATTTTTACCTGTCATAGATATTTTGGTGAGAATAGGCGCGCTTTATTTTTAGTGACTTTTATTTGTCTTTTATTTCATACACTTCATGTCTTTTAAAGCTTTCAAAATTGTTTGAAAAAAAAAACAGCTATAGAAGTCAAGTACATTGTTTGTGACTGGGAAAATGTGAAACAACCATGATGGAGTTATTATGAATCCACAAAGCCAAATAGCATGCTAGCATTCCTAGTGGGACCTCTATTCTTAGTTTGTTAAGGTGTCTATTCTTTAAGATATGTTTGAATAGATGGGGATGCATGTAGAAGGATTTGAAGGAACAATGACAAAGTTTGGTGTAAGAAAAGAATACTGACCTACAGTAAAGGTATTTTACAAGTAGATACTTAGCAAGAACCAATAAGGAGAAAAGAAAAGAAAGAAAAAAGACCTCTTTTTAATCACAGCTCTAATTAAAGTAAATACAATTAATGAAAAGGCTGAAGTTTATGGAAATCTGTCTGACTTGTTTGGCGATAGCAAATGTATTACATTCTTTAACAAATTATTATTTAATATATTTAAGTGGTGAAACTCTTGTCACATTACAGCAGCTGTTTATACGATATCTGCTTAGAGTAAGGATTTTTTTGGCTACTCAGTCTCTGTAAACAGGAGTAAAAAAAAAAAAGATTTGAACCAGAAACATCCAACCCAAAAAAAAGGCAAGTGGTAAACGGTACACTTATCGATTTATTAAGATCACAAATAAGAAGTGCTCATGTGTTAATTAGTGAGGTTGTTGTGGAATGGCTCACAATGAATAATTGCAGAAATAGGGTAGGAAACTATATTTAAATATTTACATTTTAATTTCATTTTTGAGTGCTGAATGTTCTTCATAGACTGGAGAGTTTGGATCTTTAAGAGGCTGACACATATGAATAATTACTCATCAAGTATAAAACCAATTCAAGGTGATAAGCTGCAACTAAAATGGTTGGAAATACAATTTGAATGTAAACTGTCTGTATTCAGGCTCTCTTTGAATGCTGTTGTTACTGGTGTAATACAAAGCCTAAAAACTTCACCTCAGTAATTTTAAGTATAAAATTTTGACTTCATTTTCTTCAGATTGCAGAACAGGGTTTTCATAAATTTAATACCACCCATTGGTCATAATAAGTTTCATGAACATTCTCAAAGTGCCTTTCAGGCTATTGTAAATAACACTGCATTTGCTAAATTAATTTATTTTCATAAGTTTTTTTTTTTCTTCAATCATAGGTTAGGAAACATGTATATTTCCTAGAGCTAAATTCATTAAAAGGACAAGAAAGAATCAATCTTTTTTTTTTTTTTTTTTTGCAAAAGTGTGTATATTGTAGTAAACTAGAGTGTGATAAAAGCACTATATATGTAGATTACGATTATTTGTAGTAATAGAATGCAATCGTTTAGGTTTTTTTCTGGGACAAAGCTATTCTTTGCTGAAATTCCAGTGTCTATTCACGAATGCGTTTGGAGCCATTGCTTTAAGTGTTGTGTGTATGAACATCTGGTTTTACAAAATGTGTACAACACTGTTTACCCTCCATCCTGTACGTGTCCCAGTGGGTTGGACTAAGCCGAGGACATTCTTTGTTCTTCCTGGCATCGTTCCAGCTGCAGTAGGAGCTTTTCACACACACACTCATACACATACACACACTCTGCTGGACTAGACATACTGTTTATTCTCCTGATGCTCTAATCTGTCCTAATGTTTAGGATATTACCTTGACAAGTTGTGAGAAGCATGAATTAACAGGAACATCTGTTCAGGGTGATGTAGAAGTCGTCTATTATCATACAGACACCTTGAAATAAGGGATTATGAAACCAATGAAAACTTGTGAAAGATAAGAATTGAGAAAGGAAGAAACAATGAATTGTGCGTATCCTTTTTTTCAAACACTGAAAGGAAGGGACATAATAAAAAGTTTTTGCACTCTTAAAAAGTGGACAAATATGACATGAGTGTGTGTCTTGAATGTCTTCTTCCTCATTTATCAGAGCCTTGAAAGTACTTGGAAATGTGCCGGTACACCAGAGATGGGGAGAAAGAGAGAGAGAGTCATCATCAATTATTGATCTGCCATCAATGCTGTAGGCAGAATGTGGCTGGGAAAGGGGGCGGGGGGAGATGCGGTGAGGAGGCTGATATTAATTTTAATGCCCTTCAATCCCAGGGTGAAATTGAAAAGAAGGGCACCTGTATTGAGCTGCAGTAAACTTGGTTGTGTGCGAGATATTGACATGAAATGTAATAAAAAGCAGGCCGTGATTTATCACTGGCCCCCTTCATTGAGAGAGTATGGAGAAGGCTCATGAGGCTCAGGGAGGAAAAACAAAGACGTGACTAGCCTTGATGCTTACCTTATGAGCCTCATTGCTCATTTTCATTTAATCATTACTCTTATTTCATCACTGAACTTTAGTGTTTTCCCTGTAGTAATTTTGTAGCTGCTAAAGTGTTGAGATGTCAGTAACTGACATGTTGAAAGGCAAAAGTCAGACATTAGGAATATGCAGTATGTGTGAATGTGTTTTCTATGTAGACTGAGAATGCTGAGTGAAAATAAATGTCCAATGTTCGATTCTACATTTTTTCCATAGGTTTTGGTAGATCATCAGAGTATTAATAACACACTAAACTCGCTCAGTTTCCCAGTGTGAACACACTACTTGCACTAAAAGCATGTGCCATTTGAAACGTTTCCTTCATATACAACCAGGGCTGTAACCAGGATCAAAACAAGATCCACAATGTATTTTATCTAGTTGTAAATTATAGAATTGAGATGTTCTTTATTTTGTATAGCATATTTACATAAAATCAATTGTTCTTGTACAAACTAATGCAAATTCTATTCTAGAAAAAAAGATATTAGGTACAGTAATTAGTAAGAAAGTGTGCATGTAAACTTTTCAAACAGATGAGTGGCAGCTTCTTTCTTTCCCCAAATCCCTGGAGCAATAAAAAAAAGCTTTCTGAAACTATGAAACTACAGAGGTTCGTACCGAATAGCTAGTTACAGCCATGCATACAAAAGCCCTATAGATTGACTACAGATATATAACAGAAATATAATACGATATTACTATTTATTTTCAGCAACACATTATATAGTTTTGATGCTTGTATGCCTGGTAGGGTGAAAAAGAATAAGAGGTCATGTAATCTGGCATTGAGCTGTGTAAGCATCACATCAGCGCATGTAACCGTCAAACACCATGGCGTCGCCTTGCTTCTTAACTGGCAGGAGGACGAATCGGCCTGTCAGAGGGTAGCAAAGGCAGCCCACAAATTCCTACAACGTATAGATACACAATGTTCCAGAAATTATATTGACTAATGGTTATTAAATGCATGTATTTTTTAATTATGTGTTCTGAGTACATGTCTGGCTGATACTTGGTGAAAACATGCTCATTAAAATTCATGCTAAATTGTTGCTAGTTTGGAGTAACAGCACCACAGTGAGCATAGCTCCAAATGCTCTCTGCCTGTCTGGATGGTTGTTCACACTGTAATTTTGTTCACACTTTGATGCTTTTGTGCGAGGAGCCGATGTGTGGGAAGCGGCGACGCTGTCGGAGCTAACAGATGAAAAGCCTGTGCTGGTGTCATACATCTGAGAGTCCATCAACTTAATAAAAGTGTCAGTGCGGCTGATTTGTTATGTCTGTAAATAACAGGGGCTAACAGTAGAGAGAGAGGGGAAAGGAGAGAGCGTTGTAGCATTTGGAAGCTCAGGTACAGCTGCAGTCTGTGTAATTGTTATATTGCCTCTCGGTTCAGTTCTCAGCCGCTGTAAGCTAGACAGATTTACTTTGACAGCTTCCTCCTGCATTGTCCTGACCCTGACCTCCATGTTGCGCATTTGCTATAATTGCCTCATGTGCACCAGCAACCTGCATGTGAAACAATCCTCTGTGTGAAGGTACAGTTGAATACTCACTGAGGCCCAAAGCCACCTTCAAGCCCAAAGCAGCGTGTGAAAGCAGTTAGTGTTGAACAGTTGTGTTGTTGTTTGGCTAAAGCTTTTAGCGTCCTCTGCTCATGAGGCTAACCTTGCTGGATAAAGCCTATTCTCACCAATTAAGCTCCATTCATTTGTACTCTGAGCTAATGCTTTTGGGGTTGGTGATGGCCAAAAGCAGCAGGAAAGGTTAAAAACCAGGACTGAATTTAAAAAGAGGCTTATGTGATAGGAACAGAGGGCTGATAAAGACTTTACTCAGAGATACTCAGGACAATGAGCTGGTATAATAAGGCATAATGATTATACAGCTGATAAATATGGAGCCTGGAAGCTGTTTTTGTTTGATTTGAACTTGCTAGGAGTAAGATTTGCCTTTAAAAATATATATTTCAAAATGACAAGTTACAATTTTGAGCTTTTAAAACATCAGAACCCTATATATATATATATCTCAAAAATTCAAATTAGAAAAGTTCAGATTTTTCTGTAAATTAGACCAAAGGTGAAGCATCCGGGCTTCCCAGGGGAAAAAAAAAATCAGTGCTTTTCATTGCATGTAGCCAATCACAGTAATCTGCCACGCTCGCATCCAAGACTGCGAAGTGAAGAGACATGGTGTCATAATGGAAGATATGAACTGTAGTGAGGTCAATTCGTATTAAACAGCTAACTTCGGCTGTTAGCTAGCTAACGATTGCCAGCACGCTAATGTTACTGCAGCCTAACTAGCGAGAACATTAGCTAAATAGTTATGCTGGACATTGCGTGTTTAACAGCACTGTAGAAAACTAGCTATTTGAGTAGAACATCAAAACTTTTTTTATTTGTTTGACCATTCTGAAAGTGTCTACTTTTCCCTGGGAATCCTGGATGCTTCATCTTTGACCTAATTTACATAAAATCTGTAATATTGATATTTGATTTTTTTTTTTCAATCACAAAACTGTAACTTTTATAAGTCATATTATATTGAATGCTTTTAAAGGCAAGTCTTACTCCTAGCAAGTTAAAAAAAAAACACTTATTAAAAAATGTATTAAATGTACCACAGAAAAAAGAATTTTATTTAATGTGACATGTATATAATTCAAATACTTTTTCAGCCTCCAAGCTCCATAGACAGCATCGTTATTGAGAATGTTAAATATAAAAGTAGCCATGATGAAGGAGTAGTCAACATGCAGAACAAGAGCATTTATTAGGAACACTTCTCTTTGCCCTTGGGAGACAAATTGCAATAAATTGGGCCTGCCTGTTGAACACATGGGGAATAGAAAGTAGAAAATACCTAGGTGCCAGGGTGTAAATGTTTCCCCCTCACACATAACGAGAAGATTGCAAGCCATTATGGTTGCTGACAGTGGTGCCACAGGAAGGCAATGCTCATTACAGCAGATTGCAAAATGTCATCTTGGTGACTCCTCTCTGGCCCTGTGCTGGAGGATAAGAGCAAAATTAATTTTGCATAGAGATTGTTTTGAAGGGGAGCCAAACAGAGGACGGATTTGATTAAATTACCAATAAGGAAGGGAGGTTCAATCAAATTGCATCATAGCTGATTCTTCCAAACCTTCCATAACACAGCTGGTGAAGATACATGTCATCTCAGAGGTTCTCAGCTGTAGTCCTGGACATCCATTAGCTCATGGTCTATCTCATTGATGAGCTTATTATTACGATTCACATAAATTGCAAGTGTGCTTTGATGGAAAGTAGGGAATCCTTGCAGTGAGCGAGCAGGATGGAGATGAGAACCCCGGATCTAACATATTCTCTCCTCATGCTTTTTTGTGCAGGTTGCCTGTTTGTGACAGATTATTTCACCCGTACACCTCGCAAGCTGAACGCCTTCCGCTCATTCGCCAGCGTGGAGCTCTTCCACTTCACCGTGCCTGATGACACAGTTGTGGCCGTCTGGAACCTCATCACATTTAAGGAGCAAGGGGGAACGTTTGGAGACAACTGTCCTGACCGCAACGTGACAGTGTGAGTCTCCAAGACCATCAGCTTTTATTCTCTTAGAGCCCACTATAGAAAACACATTTCTGGTTTCAACAAGAAGTCAGAGGGGTCAACATTCCTAACAAAAAATATAGCTGGCAAAAAAAAAAAAAAAAAGGAACTTTACTGAAAAAATAAAAAACACCCTTGTGTATTTTGATATACAAACTGTGTGGTTTTTTTTTTTAGATGTTCACCAAGCAACGCTAAGGTCTGATTTATACTCGCTAATGTACATCTGAGGGATTGAAAGTAACATCCACTAGATAGGACATCAGAGCTAAAACATTCCTGTCTGTTAGGTTTCCTAGTCGAACTGTAAAGTGTTTAGCAATTTCATGCACAACTATGTTACACACACTAACTTTCTGCTGGTGTTGTGATTGTTGTCATTATCTGCAACTCAAATCGAAAAACTATTACCTTACATTCAAAAGTGCTAAATGAGCCAAAAGTCTGGTATGCAAAACAGACCTTTATGTAGACTTAAAGGCTACAAGAGAGGTTTTTTAAAACTGAAACATCAACCATAATAGGTAAACTGGTTAGCATAACACTAGTTTGTTTAGTCAGTTATGGATACAGTTTTATGTGGTGCTATACTGCTTCCACTATTTACGTTGGTATTGTGCCATGTGGACTCACGGAGTTAATTTCTGTGGATGTGAATTACAGAATTAAAGTAATAGCAACTAGAAACAATTGCATGGCTTTCTCCTTCAGTTAATTGCTTTTCTTGTCTGGTGAATTTTATTTACACTTGGACTACACTTGGTTTTCTCTTGTATCCTCATAGCAAAGGGTCAAAAAGCATAAATGCTACAGCTAAAACCTATATGTGGACACCACTGAAGACTGAATGCTGGACCTGAAATAGTGCTGGGCTGAGATCTATAAAAAAAAAATGTCAGTTGAGATCTATTAGTCAGTTAGCATGACTGGTTATTTGCTGCTCTCTCTATAAAAGTGGCATTTATTACCTCAGTGCAAAGGCCAAATTTCTGTAACTGAGTGCAGTGTTCACTAGAGATCCATAAATATTATATGGGTGATAAAACTGTGATTAAATCAACTTTTATCCTTACATATTTTAAAATTGGATTTTCAGCAGTTCCATTTCAAACTTTCTGTTTTTTTTTAATTGATCAAGGAGTCACATGAGTTACTTTAAGAACATAGAAAAGGAATTTTAACACTCACCAGTTATTTTTAGAAGATCTAAGATGATTTCCAGAGGATAACTGGATATTAAAATGTCTTGCTTCTCAGTGGAGAGTAACTGATATGGTTAAAGACCTGGGCTGAATTTAAAAGAAGGCATTTTACACAGAGTAGAGACACATGACATGCACTTCAGTTATCCAGGAATTTAAAACAGATGAACAAAGTCTAGGCTTCAAACAGTCTTTCTGAAATGCAAAGTAGTAATGTGGTAAGATCAAATTGACAGTACTGAACATTGTACAAAGTGTTCTTTTAGCTTGTAATTATCTCCTTTGTTTTCTTTCACACAATCCGAGAATGATCCATGTGCTCCCTTAGTCGTGTTGTGCCGGAACACAGTAGTTTAACTTAGCACTGATCTCCTGATCCTGCATTGAAGGCAATTCACAGTGACATTAACAGAACATTTAAGTCTTCAAGGCTCAGCCTTCAAACTGTCATTAAATGCCCATCAACTACACGACCTTGCTTTTGCTTACTGTTGAGTGGTTTTTGTGGTTAAATTGTGGCAATATAATAAGAAAGCATGTCCTTGAGCAAGCATTGCAGATATGACTGCTATCGATAGCAAATCCTGTCTCAGTGGGGTGTTAGTCACGCCTTTGACAAATATTACAGATAGAGGAAGTCTGTTTTATGGTTCAACTGCTCTTGGTTTGTACACTTCAGTTCCTCCTGTGACCTTAAAATCAAAACACCGTGAATGAAAGGTTAAGGCACTTTGAAAAAATACTGTCAATGTCATGACATAATTTTGTATGAAAACTGAAGATAAAACAAGAACATTCAACAGGTCCCATAATATACAGAACAGTGAATAAGCTCTTCTGGTACCTTCAGGGGAAATACATATGGAGAATATAGAGCCATGCTGTAAAATATCTTTGCCTTAACTTTGCTGGAACCTTTATTTTTCTCTTAATGTCAGACATAACTTTGGGGAACATAATGCAATAATTACAGCATGCACAGGCAAGTTCCAGCTTGTGTGCTAATGAAAATTATGACCTCAAGGCCTGCTCATGGATAGAATGTTTTTTTTTCCTGCGCAAGTAAATAGAAACAGTGGGAAATACAATGCTCTAATAGTTAGCCTAATCTCATTATTTATTTAGATATTTGTCCTACAGGCTCAGTATACGTATATCTCAGTATATAACATCGCCTGGTCTTTTTCCAGTCTTCAGCTGTCCAGGTTCGGTGAGCCTGTGCCCACTGTAGCCTCAGTTTCCTGTTCTTGGCTTACAGGAGTGGAACCTGATCTGGTCTTTTGCTGTTGTAGCTCATCCGTCTCAAGGTCTGGCAACTTGTGCATTCTGAGATGCTCTTCTGCTTACCACGGTTGTAGAGTGGTTATTTCAGTTACTGTCTCACTGAACCTTGATCTTGTCAGCTTGAACCATTCTGGCCATTCTCCTCTGACCTTTCTCTTTAACAAGGCATTTCCACCTGCAGAAGTCCTGCTCTCTGGATGTTTTCTGTTTTTTGCACCACTTTGTATAAACTCTAGAGTCTGTTGTGCATAAAAATCCCAGATCAGCAGTTATTCCAACCAGCCTGTCTGGCATGAACAACCATACCACGCTCAGGTTCACTGAGATCACATTTTTCCCCATTCTGATGTGCTCGACTTGTATCTGCATGATTTTATGCATTGTGCTACTGCCACATGATGGCTGATTGGATAAATGCATGAATCTGAAAGTCTACAGGGGTTCCTGTTAGAGGGTCTATGTAGAATCTGTTAGTAAACACTATTAATTTTGATGAATAGGTACATTCATTATTTATTTAAATGGCTGATTGAATGTCACTTACTTCAGTGCAGTAGTTATGTTCTAAACAAAATGCCAGAACTAGTAAAGTAGGACTTCATTCTGCTTTAAAGCCAAACCTGGTACTTCTGTGTTTCCACAACACTCGCATCAAATACAAGCAGAATGGCAAGTTACTAATTAAAGCACTTTGCTGAACCTTTTCCGTATATTTTTTTCTCCTGCTACTCACCCCTAACCCCCTACTCCTCCAACCACCACCATGAGGTCCTATTACTGCTGTGATAACGTATGGGGCCAGGCACTCGTTCTGTCAATTCAGCTGTCAGAAAGCAAGCAGGGGGTGCCACAATGAGATGGTAATTAAACGAGGATGCTGTTGAGTGCTGGGGAGAGATAAAGCAGGGAAGATAACACTGTAGGGAAGGCAGAAATGCAGTGAGATGGCTAGGGGATAGTGGAAAGCAGCCACATGCCTCCGCGTTGGGATCAATATCTTAGGGTTGGACTAACCATGACAACTCTAATTAGCCCCAGCGTACACCCTGGAGTGTAGCAAAACTCCTGAGGTCTTACCCAAGCTTTGGTTAAGGGTTGTCCTGTTAGGAAGGATGATGTAACTATTTGTGATTTTATTCTTTATGTCATTACATGGAAGGACACAGAGGACTACTGGTATTAAGGTAGAACTGAATGGTGTTCATCAGTGGTTATCAGATTGTCCTGGGATTCATGGAGCATGTCCAGGGGGTTTGTTATATTGTAAATTTAGATACAATGGTGAAAATAATAATTATCAGTTATTATGTCATCATTATATCACCATTATCAGTTATTACATTTATTATCGACTTATAGTTATTATAGTTGACTTATAGTTATTATAGTTACAGTTAGCCTATTTGACTGGTGCTGTGAATTGAATGGGTTAAATCCAAACTCAAAAACAAGGATTATTATAAATAATGTTCACTTGGACTCGAAATGTGAAGGGTGGAAACCTGTGGAAAGTTCTGTAATAGAATGCTTTATGGCTGTAATAAATAGACACAATATTATTGTACACATTTAAATCATGTTCATCAAATAAATATGTGGGTCTGTGGAACTTATTTTATACTTAAAGGTTTTCCTGTCTACAAAAAGTCAGGGAGCTCACAACCCAGATTCAAATTAACCCCTTATAGTCCCATCTTTTTCATTCAGCTATTCATCTGAAAGCATGTTCTTCACTGACTCCTATACATTATTTAATAACAGTGAAAGTAATAGCAAAGGTATGTACAAGACTGACAAATGAAAGTCTGGAGCCACTGACTGGTGCTTGACGATGTATTGCCTTCATTGTAGTTACACTGTTGCTCTGATATTTTATAGTTTAATTCTTAGCATATGGCTCACTGAAGCACCAGTCACTCTGTGTACCTTTGCAATGTGACAAAGCGAAACAAATCCTTGCCTCAATTAATGTCTCAAACCCAATCTGTATTCAGTGCTTGTTTGTTTAGATGAGAACAAGAACAGCCAGATTTATGCCATTCATTTGCATAATATCAGATTCAAAGGTTGAGCACATCAACAAACTTAATCAAGTCATAAATTGCAAGACAAGTGACAAGAGCACAAAAGCTCCTGGGGTTTCATTTTTGAACCTGTTTTCAAACTTTGGTTGTTTGGTGTCTGTGACTCTGTATCTATGTAGCTGTGTGGCTTATGCATCATTCTGTAGCTGCAGGCAGGTGTGGATGCACCTAACCTTTTGTAATTCAGTGTTTGTGTGCCATCACAGTGCTGCTAGTATTAAAGTGCTCTAGTCTGTGTAGCACTAATATTTTTAGGGATGAGAAGGTGAGCTGTAAGTTTGGTTTATTAAATTTGGTTTTTATTAAACTCCCAGGACCTGTTGATAGGATTAGACTTACATTCCTCACTCTCCTAACTATATACCATTCCCATTAGTTTCACAGTAATTGCTAAAAAAAAACGCTTTAAGCTTAACTGAATCATAAGGTGGGATTAAGAGGTTTAAATGACAGCACTAGACGTGTGTGTTAAAGTAGAGAAAAGAAGAGCCAGACGTTGCCACATCCTACCAAATGAACCTTTTTACCTTAAACCCACTCTCTGCTCTGTCTACTCTCTTTGTTTAACCTTTCAGAATGTGAGATAATGTGTCAGCTGCTCTGGGCTGCATTTCACAAAAGTTTTGTAATCCTTCGTTAACTTCATCTTAAGGGAGTTCTCTAATTAATGAGCATTTCTCAAAACCCTTTTTAACTGAAGTATTACATAAGCTCATTTGTAAACTAACCTGACCCATTCATTATTCAATGAGTACTTCTTTATTTGGACATAGTGTAGTTCAAAAAATCCGAAGCAACAAAAATATTTCACATAACAAAATAATTAACTCTAATTATATACCTGGTCTTTACTAATTAAGCTCATATGCTGATCGTTCAAATATAGGAAGTCAGATGATGGTAATTATATACTAGGAGTGGAAACAGAGTCTGCCAAGTGGAGCTGTTTGCCCCAGTGCTGTGGTGTGATCAAATATACACCCTATGGGAATTAGGCTTGCTACATGGTGACTGTGGATTCCCTCTCCATGTCTGTTTGCTACTAACGCACAAACATAATGTGTAACCTAAATAGGTCTGTGCATCCTAAAGGAAAGTGTAGTTGATTAATTGTTGCTCAAAAATCTTGGTCTCATTACACTTCCCTTGTTCACTGGGCAAAATAGATGGTACCTATATTGAAGGCTTTTCATATTGTGCCTCTAAGAGCTACAATGCTCTGCAAGAATTGAAATTATTCAATATTAATATTAGTTTTCCATCTAATTTTTCTCATAGCTCCCTGATCATTGGTAAAACGACCCTGTAAGCATCTAGTTAGCACTGTTTTGTGGGAATCATTGGTAGTTTGACTGTGAGACATCCGTAAACATTCTCTCTTTTACTTTCTTTATTTTTTTTCCCTCTGCATGACAACCTACCATTTAAAAAAATAATATAACTTGTTCCTCTCTTTCTTGTCTTCCTCACTTCCAGTGTAATTTCTGTTTTATTCTGTTTAATTTATGCTTACATCTATCATCTGCCATTTAAAAGTACTATTTATTGGCATCTATTTGTACTGTCTCAGTTGCTGATCCTGCATACAAGTTACCTCCAGACTTTGAATTGATTTGTGACTATTGACTTGTTCTACTTCTCGCCACAATCGAGCTAGGGAGGAGTCAACAAAGTAGTACTTTGAACTTTTTGTTAAATCTCTGTTAATTTCAGCTTCCGGCAAACAATGGCAAACCAGATTCGTAAGTCTTTCATTAAGTTGTTTGTTAAACAATAAGATTCATCTTTTTTTTGGAAAACGCACCACTGGTTATGTTCGCTAAAGGCTTTGTCCAACATTTGTCTGATATTTGACAGATGTCACATTATTGTTCCATATTATGTATGGAGGCAGTGTAAATTGGTTCAAAACAGACTTTAACATGACCTGCATCTGATAATGAAGCTGGGGATTTGGAGCAAGTCTCAGGCCAACCAGTAGTGCACGAATCACAGAGGACAACTATTTGTTGTGTAAATTTAAAAGATAAAAGCAAAATAGAAAAGCAGCACCTTGGTATCTAATTAGCCCCTGGACATTGCTGAGGTTAAATTAGTTTTTTTGTCTCAGGGTATTTTGAATGATTTAACTTTCACGGCAGTGTGCGGGTGCTAAGATAAGACTTAATATATGAACATAAGGATGAGGAGCAGCAGCGAGCCAGCTGGATCCTACAGGGGGAAGAGCTGAGTACTCTTAATATGGAGCAGGGCGCAGCAGCATAAATAAGTGCTTCATCATCAGAATGCCGGGGCACAGCTGGTGTCAGCTCCACCAGGGTCCGGATAACCAGTGAAGCAAATATGTGCAGACCTATTTTAAAATATCTTATTTAATGGAAAATGCTGATTTTTCCAATTATGGATTAAAGCAAAGAGCAAAGAATTGAATCTATTATTAACAATGGGTTCCTCACTAACTTTAGTCCGTAAATTACTAAGAATGCCAAAGGTTTATTTTGTGATTTATAAATTGCATAATGCCACATATAAAATAGTGGAAGGAAACAACTGTTTTATATATGTTTTCTAGATGTTTTATATTTATATATATATATATATATATATATATATATAATTATATATAATTATATATTTATATATTGTTCCTGATAGCCGTCATGAGAATACCAGAAGAGTAAAAGAAACATGACTGTATTACTCTACATCAAGTATAAGGTTGATTAAGGGGTCAAAAAACTGTTCTGTGTAAACTCTGCAGAATGTTGTGTGTGAAATTCCCAGGAGATCAGCAGTTTCTGAAATACTCAGACCAGCCAGTCTGGTACCAACAATCATGCCACGGTTAAAGTCACAGAGATCACACTTTTCCCCCATTCTAATGTTTGATGTGAACATTAACTGAAGCTTTTGACCTGAATCTGCATGCTTTTATGCATTGTGCTGCTGCCAGGTGTTCCTATTAAAGTGGATGATGATGTGTGTGTATATATATATATATATATGCTTTTAGTTACATTTACAGTCACCTCCAAAAGTACTGGAATGGCAAGGCCAATTCTTTTCTTTTTGCTATACACTGAAGACATTAGGTTTTCAGATCAAACGATGAATATGAGACGATAGATCAGAATTTCAGCTTTCATTTCCTGATATTTACATCTAGATGTGTTAAACAACTTAGAACGTGGCACCTTTTGTTTGAACTCACCCATTTTTCAAGTGATCAAAAATATTGGAACGTGTGACTGACAGGGGCTTCTTGTTGCCCAGGTGTGCCCTGATACATTGATTGTTTAAATAATTAATTGCTCTGAATGTACTCTTGGTTTGAGTTCTGGTTTTCACCTGTGGAGACTGCATTTGTTGTTAAAAAGGATAAACCAACATGAAGATCAGAGAGCTGTCTATGGGACAAAAGCAAGATGAGAAAAGAGGGAATCCACTGTTCAAAGAAGACTTCGAGAGGAGAAATATAGAGGCCATACCTGATTGGAATTTACAAAGAAATAAAGAGATGAGCCACAAAAGTTCTGGCACCAAGTTCTTTAACACATCTAGATGTAAATATCAGAAAATGAAACCTGCAATTCTGATCTGTCCTCTCGTTCATCTTTGGATCTTTCATCCATGGCCCACTTTGATAGGGTGACACAATTAGATGGAACACTTGAATGATGTTTACCTGAAAGACTGTGTTTGTGTCTGATTAGGTGTTTAGGTGATTATAGTAATTTGCTAGTCTAATTGATAGACATCAGTAAGTGTGTGTCTCCCGAAAAAAATATTTGAAGGTAACATTACACTGGTGCTTCTCAGTGTTATATGTAACTATGATCCTTGTTCATTTTAATGATACAGAATTATTTCAGTGTGGAGTTCTGGGAACCGCT
Organism: Pangasius sanitwongsei; assembly: GCA_037576675.1. Taxonomy (NCBI): domain Eukaryota; kingdom Metazoa; phylum Chordata; class Actinopteri; order Siluriformes; family Pangasiidae; genus Pangasius; species Pangasius sanitwongsei. The sequence goes on from CM075026.1 coordinate 10,025,365, forward strand.
CTTTACCCAATTTTGTGAGATGACATGGAAGTTTCACAGTGGGTTTAAAATCAGATTTCGCTTTACTGAATTTTAACATGCCTATTTCTGATTTATAAAATTATTCTAATGGGGTGCGCAATAGATAAAGCGTGTAGTGTGTCCAAAATTATGCATGTTTCAATTTTCTCATTAAGATACACATTGTAGTGTGAGATACATAATGGGATAAAAATCTGACTCATGGGTAATCAGGCTCATTTGATTTTATAAGACACTCCACTACAAAAACTTCACTGCTTTTAAAGGTTTCTCCTTTTTGTCCTGCAGGGACTTGTCGTGGTATCTTTAACTTCAATTATTTAATCACCATGTTTTACAGTCACAATGAAAATAAGATGTGTTTTGTATGACTAAGGTAAACTCACACAGTCCAAATTGTCCTGCTCAGTCACAGTCTTTTTTTTTTCTCAGAGACAAAAATAAACCTGTACACCACAAGGACAAAAGCCTCTCTGCACTGACATGCTCCAGACATACGAGCTCCTCTGGTGCACAGACAGAGGGAGGAGGGTAGTATGATTTTTCGAACGATCCAGTTGCAGTTTGAGTTATTATATGCCAAAGACCCTAGACCACAAGATCTGAACACTATACTGCTCTGGGATGGTGTCTGTGTGGGACAGGAGGGAAAAAAATACCCTACCACATCCACTGGGGTCCTCTTGAAGAAGATATGCTTAAGATATCATTACAATCTGCTGCTTCATTTGCACATGGACTTGTATTGTTAAATATTCATGGAGTTGAGAAGCACACTACAGAGCACAGACCTACTCACTGAGGGCAAGATACACAAAGATAATAAGTGTACACTTCTCACACACACACACACACACACACACACACACACACACACTGTTTATCTGCCACATAACTACTTCATTCAGTCTCTAACATAGTATAAAAATAAAAATGAGAGAGAGAAAGCAATTGTCAGCTGTTATTGTGATTCCTATTCACAAGAGTATTTTGCATTTGAAGCCTGTCAGAATTCCAATTGACATACTACAGGATCCCAGCTCAGTTGGCCAAGTGAAAGAAATCACGGAAGGTGAAGGCTTTCATGTCATATGATCCGTGGCAGATTCTGGCTGTCAGACCTCTTTTTTAATCTTGAATGGCAGCACTGAAGGAGCAAGGTTTTAGCCCTCTGTTTCTCACAAAAAAATAAATAACAAAAGACTCAGAAAACATGTAACCATTCCACTCATTGATTTGCATCATTTTTCACCACTTTAGCCGAGATTACAGCATAGCAAAAGCATTGTTCCGCTTGAATACCTGCCAAATTCCAGATCGTTCCTCAAAACATTAAAAGTAGCGCAATGTTGGAATATTTATTTTACATTTCAGTTTAGTTCATGCATAATTTAGTATTAGTCACAATTCTTTGTTTAACTTCCTTTAAAAGGGAGAGAAATTGGAGCGTATTTTGAATTCCATTTGACATCCTTTTTCTGTTTCTCTCTCTCTCTCTCTCTCTCTCTCTGTCTCACACACACGCACACACACACTGTTGCTTGCTCACCCAAATCTAATTAAATGTGCTGAGCTTATTGCTTGTTTGATTTATGAAAACAGTAATGGGATGAGTAAAGCTATAATTTTAGTAAATCAGAACTTAAGATAGAACTAAACAGCAACAGATTATGATTCATATTATTTGTCCTCTCTTCTTGTCCATGTTCCTCCATACATTAAACGTGTCTACTCTGGTTGGCAGGTATTTCAGGTCAGGAGCCCCGCCGGTCATCAACCCCTTGAACACCCGTTTCCCAAAGGACACCATCGTCCCAGGGTCCTTTGCTGTCACGCTGACATGGACGCTGCCCAACCGTACCACAGGGGTGTTCAATGTTACCAGCCCTCTCCCTGGAGACTGGTTCTTGGCTGCACATCTGCCAAAGGATGAAGGGAAAATCTCTGTCAAGGTGAGAGCAGACTGTGAGCTCATTATAAAGCATTTTATGCAAATGTTATTGATTCTGGTGGAAGCCTTTTGTTCATAATGCTAAATCAAACATTCAGACCTCTTGTATAATAGCTGTCGTCTTGCTAGCTGGCGAAGGAAAATTAAGAGCAAATGTGTTATCCTTGTCAGTCATGAATTATTACTAATGTGCTCAGGTGCCAAATGCGTGTAGTTATTATAATCGATTTTCTCTGTTGGAAAGCCAGAATATAAAACAGATTGTTCTTGAATTCATGTACATACAAGTTTTATCAACAGAATGACTTTTATAAACTTTTATACACTCAGTGAGTATTCCGTGTACAGTATGGATGCAACTGAATATGAATACATTACTTGGAATTAACAGATAATGTATTCTAAGCAGATACAAATACAGATATGAATAGGAGGTGCACAATTAGGTTTCTATTTTTGTCAGAAAGGTTCGCAGGGCATCTGGTTGAGACTGAACTGGGATCTCACGGGTTGCAACCAAAAAGGTTGTGCGAATAGGAAGCACAAGTGAGTGGTCAGATATCGAGCTCATAGGAGAAACAAAGACCATGCTTTTTAATATGCAATGCATTTACAGTATTCATTCATTCATCCTTAGTGGTCAGAGTCATGATGGTTTAAATTAGGCTACTAGCTTGTTTATATTTTAAGAAATAGACCTGATGAAATTCATTAGAAAATATTACAGGCAGGTGCAAACAAAAATAATAACTGCAAAAGCAGGATTAAACAACCTGCTCACATGTCTAGTTGAAACAAATCTATATTTTTTCCTCTAGCGGTTTCCAGTTTCCAGGGCTGAGTGGCAGGGTAAAAAAACAAACAAAAAAACCCCTTCTGATTCAGGCCACACCGACTTTGTGTTTGAATCCGAATACAGATCCAGATATGAATATTTGAAGCACTAAACAGACACAGATTGTCATTGTGTTACACGCATAGTGTATATACATGAGAAAGCACAGACTTGTATTGTTGAAATAAAGTCATTACAAACACTTACAAGCCTTTCAGTAATAACAAAATGTTAGCTCCGAATTATAGCAGTAGGATCCATGTCTCATTTTTCCTCTGGACAAAAACAGCCAGTGTGTTTACTTTCTCAGTGAACAATAATCAGGGCTATAGTCAGGGTCAATCATGCATCCTGGGATATACTTAAATTATTGTGTGTCAGCAGAGGCTAAATTAGGATCTAATCATGCCTTTTTGCAAGTTAAAACAAATGTACAGCAGGCTGTGAAACTGAAGTAGGAAAAAGGGAAGCTGCATTCTGAATAGTCGTACACAAATTAGTGCATGTTGCGCACTTATGACCACCATTATCTGGCCCATAATGGATATAAAACTAATGGTGTTGCTGCATATTATATGTTGCATCATATAAACATTTTAAATCAAATGTGCTTTTTATTGTTTGTTGACACTGTTTTCTTTACTTTGCAATAAGAGTGCATCTAGATACAGGCTTAACGATGTGCAGAAAACATGCACAATCAATAACAAGTAATAGCTTGGCTATATCAGCTATTTAGTGTTGTCTTTGCACATAATATAAACACTTTCTCAGACCTAATGAATGGTTTTTGTGAAATTGCTTGCTGTCAAACTCTATTTTGGAAAAAAATCATCCTCTCATGATCTAACAACCCATAGAAATCCCAGATTCTCAAAGAGCTGAGTTAATATGCAAAGACTTTTCTCTACCCCTCCACCCCATGGCATTTATAATTGGCTGCTTATAGTGTGGTTTGGCTGTACATCATATACATATGTTAGGATTTCTCTCAACTGTAGAGAGTAACATCTGCGTATGGAGATGAGTGATTAGTCTCAAAATGTAAAGATTTCTCTAGTGTATACAATATTTCTGAGCTATACTTTGGAATATTATACACCTGGGAATGGACTATATTGCAACATGGCTTCGATAAATGGCAAACCCTAAATAAAACATGATGCAACGTGGATTCAGTATATCACACGTTTTTGGACAACTATAAGGAAAATATGGTAATTCTACTCACCTCTGAATGATAACTGTAGTGCCTTTACAGAATTCATTCATTTAGTATATACAGTATAACCAAATACTAATATAGATATGAATAGGAGATGCACTATTCATGTTTATTTATTTATTTGTTTGTTTGTTAATGCAAGCTTGTCAGAAAGGTTCACAGTGCATCTGACTACGGCTAAAGGTTTGTGTCCCTAGGAAAATGCAGCAAAAAGTCATGTGAGTGGGAGGTTTTCACTTTCATGCGAGTATAAGAGAGTTGTCAGATATGAAATTCATGAACTGTGCAATGCATCATTCCTTCATTCATCATCTGTAACTGCCTGGTCAGGGTTGCGGTTCTTTAAAGTACGCAAGTAGTTTGTTCAACTTTGTGAAATAGAACCTATTAAATTCATTAGAGTATATCAGTATAACCCTAGGCAGGTACAAACAAAATAATAACTGCACGAGTGGAATTAAAAAAGAAACTGGCCCACGCACACTCATTTCCAGTTGAGACCAATTATAAACTGTCAGAGCTAGAATTCACAGAGCATGCTGATAGTGCTTTTAATTCTGCTGGTATATCTGTTTTTTGGCCAGTATTTTCAGTGAATAGTGGTATTTTTTTAAAAGGCCTAGAAAGCCCTTTCAGTTTAGGCTATGCCCACTTTGGCTTTAAATCTGAATACATACTGGACTGTATACTGATATTTATAGCACTAAACAGATAAAGATACAGATACAGACAGTGGCATTGTGTTACAGCCCTAATATAAAGTTATATTCTCCAGACCTGAAGAATAATATTAGTACTTGTAGAAGAGAGTCACAGACTAAGTGGAAGGACAAATCTTTTTATCAGGCACTGTGCAACAACTCAGAGTCAGTTATGGAGACTGGCATTTTTTCCCCCAACTGTGGACAAAGTCATCACGAGGTTTGACATAGGCAGTAAGACCCAGCTGTCCTGTAAACAGTAAACAACAGCTGTCTCATAAACATAAAAGCCAGCTTGTGAGTCAACATGTGAGCTGTATGACTGAACCAGTTAGACATTATGAGGTGTAATACTGATTCTACTGTCCGGTAGACTCTGTACTTGTACTATGAAATCTAGCATAGGGATTCATGTGGGGTAAGGTTCAAGTCATTATTCCCAATTAGTTAAGGAAAGATTGGGCATTAAATTTCTCTAGTGTCTGTGTGGCTAGAGTAATTATGAGTCATCAGCTAGCGCACTGTGGTCTGGATGTCTTTCCAGCAAAGTGTTTCAGTGGATCTAACCAAGCACTTGAAAAATACTTAGCAGCATATGAAAAAAACATCATCAGCAACAACAGTTATTTAAACATGAATGATTGCGGTTTCTGTAATTATCCGATGGACATGCATTTATGTAAATTATTTACCTGAAGGCAGCTTATCGATAAGGAGAACAGTTGTCATAAATTTTTACAGATTTTTGATGTTAAAACAGTTGACTACAAAAACAGGATATGTAAAGATGATTGGACAGAGACATATGTGTTTATTCTCCACTTCGAATCAAAAGCGTCGATGGCACTAAATTGGTAACGTGAATGCCACTGTGAAACAAAACATAACCGCTTCAAATTGTCTTTTCTATAGACACAGACTAGTTACTAATGGTTAAGCATTAAAAGTTAACTAGTGTCACAATTCAGTCATTTTATCAGTGTCCGGGTGTTTGTAAGCAAGAAATGTTATGTAGGTGGAACTTCACAAATTTCTTACACTTTGGTAACTTTTCTGATGTCTAGTATGCACAGAGGACAGAACACCATTTTCTGCTAGCTCCAAGCATGTGTCTAATCAGTGGGCACCTCTGCAATGTAGGCTCTAAGAAGTCACACCGGAGCATCTCTGCTAGCTGGAGCCGTTATTATGGATCAGCAGTGACCAAAAGCTCAGTACAATGACAGTTTGTCTCAAGCTAACCACACTCTCTTCCTGAATCAATGAGATAATTGGGAGCTGTCAGGAGCTTGGAGATATGATTTCACCAGTACACCAAGGTTTGATTTAGGCAGTAGCCACACAAGAGGAGGAAATCTGTCAATTTATTGCTGGTTTGTCTCTCTGTAGCATTTTCAATCAGCTGCTGTCAGCAGGAAAGTTATTCATGGCACTCATTCTCACTGGTCTGATGTGCATTATTAAGCCCAGACAGAGATTTGTTGAAGCAAAGACCAAACTAGAGAATGGTGAGAATGGTGCAAGGTCTAACTTAAATCTCTAGTTCCCCAGAGTGTTGGCCTTGTATGGTTCAGAACACACTCTAATTGTGTTTCCAGGTGAGGAGGCAGTAGGGAAGCCATTTAGTCTACTTGGGTTGCGTGGCAACAAAATTTAATAGGGTGGCACTTGGACTAAAAAACTGCTAGACGGTAAGATGATCTGAGTCAGAGCTGCTGTTCAAGCTGTGCAGAAATTTTTTTTTTACATTGCTTACCTAACTAATGCAAAATGAGATGTTCTGGGCAATAGAGAAGACTTTAGGGCTTTTAAAGCATATCCATGTCATTATAGGAACTGGAGATGAGCAAAGCACAGGGAAGGACTTTGTACAATATCTGAGACTATGGCACTTGTTGCACCAGGACTGACTGTATGAGATTTGAAGTTTATTTGCATGTCATATGATTAAATAAATCTTTTGTAAAGATGCCAAGCTAATTCACAATGCCAAAATGATGCAGTGAAAGCATAGAGATGTTGGTGTGGAGGGTTTAAGGCAAACCTATGTCTCTTCCTCCTCCCTTTCTCAGCACCAGCTGTGCTTTATGTATGCAGCCATGCACAAACAACAGATGGGGCCCCTTCCCCAGTTTGTTATTTAATGGTGGAGGTGGTTTTCACTTCCCTTTCCATCCTTATTATCCTGCCTTCATCGCTATTCTACCATTTTGAGCCGATGGCGGATCTGGCTCTGTGTGCTTTGTAGGGAGTTGATCAGAAATCAGCCACCACAGTAGGAAAAGTAAGAGCTAAGAGAAAAATATTTGGGAATTATAATATCTAAATGATGCTTTGTAACAGAATGCAAATGAATCATTCAGATATTGTTAATCAATCAAGCATCAAGGTCGAAAGAACATTGGCATGCCCGAATATAATCAAGCTAACAGTTTCTTCTCTGCATGTCCAGATTTAAGGTCCGAGGTATCACACAGCAGACAGAAAGCACCCAGTGAGACAATTTTAGAGCTGGTGGCTGGCAGGATAAGTGATTGCCAGATAGATTGTAACAAAATGAATGAGCACACTAATCAGGCTGAGAGAGAATTAGACCATGATGATACACAAGAGATAATGAACAATGCATAACTCCACAAATGGCTGTTGCAATGACACCTGTCCAACAACGCAGATCCACAAATCAGGCCATTATGAAATGAGAATGTGTTTCAGAATTAAGTAAGGAGTTATTAAGGAGATACTATATAGTAAAGTATATGAAAACATACAGTATATGCATATTAATAAAGTTTATCTGATCTTATCTTATCTTTATCTTATTAATATTGGCTGTTAAATACAATATACGATATGAAATACTTATTCTAAAAAGCTGGATACATATCTCTAGATGTGAGGACTCTATCTATCTGTCTGTCTGTCTGTCTGTCTGTCTGTCCATCCGTCCATCCGTCCATCCGTCCGCCAGTAACTGCTTTATCCTGGTCAGGGTTGTGTTGGATCCAGAGCCTATACCAGAAACACTAGGCATGCGGTGGGAATACAGCCCGGGTGGGATGCCAGTCCATTAGAGGGCCCCATGCACACACACACTTAATCATACCTAGGGGCATTTAGCGTCACCAGCCCACCTAGGACTTTCTCTACAAACAAAACTGCCTCGCTGAATGTATAAAAAATAACTTTCCACCCATGTTATCTTAAATAATTAATGAAGATGACAAGATTAATTAAAAGATAACAGCTGAGGCAATAAAACATTGCACAATTCATAGCACACCACCATAAGACAATTAGCTCTTTCCTTCCTCTTTCTTCATTCTTGGTCATTTTTAACACTAGTACATCAATGTAAGGAGTAGTTTGCAGTGCAGGTGCACCACTCTCAGGGTTATTGTTTTGCTGCATTGAGCTGACAGGTATGGCGATAAATCAGCCACTTGTTCTCTACCTTATGTAGTAATAACATGGCTGACTGATCTCAGTGGGAAAGCGTCACTGATTTGCACTATGTCTCTGTCAGGACTGTCTCAAGGAAATGAGTATATGAGAATCCTCCATCGCCGGAGCTGGAGAGTACAGTTAGCCATGAAAAACTATATGCTACATCGAAGTGCCCTCTGAACTGTAACAGTAGAAATCAATAGAAAAAGAGAAAGGTGTCACACAGGAGCTTTTTTGCAGCAGGAACACCAGCGTTCTCATACCTGTGAGGTCTGGGTAATTGTGTATAAGAGATACGTTGGGGGAATTTCCGTACTCAGCATGGAAAATCTACCAGAATGGAAGGAGATGGGGAAGGAAGAAGAAGAGGAGGAGGGGGTGGTGGTTGGTCGCTGTTTGACAATGATTAATGTCTTTGAGGATGGGGCTACCTGCTACAGAGAGAGGCCAGAGGGTGAGTGATGAAATGCTGCATTGTAATTTGGCAGCATGTACCATAATAAATAATACAAGCTCCGATGGAACACCCCTCCAACCTCCTCCCTCACTTTTTTTTCTTTCTTCCACCTTTCTCTCTCTCACCTCATTCCCTCGTGCAATCTCCATGTGAAAATTTGTCCTTGCAAATCTATACCACACATCTGTTCTTTAATTTGAGCCTATACCACTTCTGGATGCTGCTGAAATTCTTTGTTTTTCTTGGATCTTTGGATCTCGAGCTGTGATTGTGTTGCCAGTGGGTTCTACAAAAGCAAACAGCAGCTGAGAATCTTGCAACATGATTATATGAATGGGATTTTACATCAGCATACATAAGAACTAGGGCATATATATCGATTACATCTGTAGGCATATTTGGTTTGGGCCAAAAACATATCTTAAGACTTGACAGTATACTGTGCTGTATGCTAGTTTTAAACATTACCTTGCATTCGCACTGGCAGCATTTTTTTTTTTTTTTACTGAAGTCTAGATTGGTCTCTAGTGGGTTGGTTGCTTGGCAATGCCTGAATAGTGAGATATGGCCACACAAACTGCATAGCCAGTTACAGAACATATGCAAAACAACCCATTTAACCACAAATCTATGTGGATGAAACCCCTGGCACACGTCTATCTACCACGCTTATACCACAGAGTCCACCTTCCCACATTCTCGTTGGTTGTCACCACATCGCTTTGCTTCTTATTTGAATAAACACTGAATAACCATTCCAGGTTTCTTGCTTCCTACTTCACATCACCAATTGCCAGCTCTCATTGAAAATGAATGACTTCTGCTTGCATTGTCTTGTTGCTGCTGGTGTGAGCACATGGTTAGTTGACTGATTAGACTAAAATCATTCTTTATTTTTCTACAGCAATCTCATTGCCAGCAGAGGTTGCCAATTCCTGCTGTAACATAAAATTCACAATAAATCCTACATATGATCTTCAAATGACAGCATAGTTGCAACTGACAAAATATCATCAAAATATCTAGCTGCTTCCATTACACAGAAATGGTTAAATAACTCTTTTTTGTTGTATAACAGCTCAAATGTCGAGGATTTCATGTTCTTGCAAAGTAACTAGTGTATGTGTCAGTTTATGCTAGCTGTGTCTGTGATCTGTTTCTGCCAAGTGAAGTGCGAGTTGCAAAGCAGCATACAATGCAAAGGCGTTGTCAAACAACAGAGTGATGGTTGACACTTATGGAAGGTGATGCTGCCTTGAGAACTATAGTTAAGACAGTAACTTGGTCTCAATAGGACCTGATGTTTGCTTTTATCTCATTTCACAGCCGAGCGCAACTTGAATTTAGTGATCAGACAGCCTGCCTATTTTTTTTCAACTTCCTTTTTAGGGTCTTCATGAAGAATGTCAGTACCTCTTCCAACCTCAACTCATAGTCCAGAGGCTTATCGGGATTTCGGTGCTCTACCCTGGCTACTTCATAGACCAGATGATTCCAGGTCACAACAGATCTGTTCTCTACAAGTGAGTGGACATTTTAATATTGCACACCATCACAGGGAAACTAAAAAAACAGACAGATGAGCACATATACAAATGCAGATAGATGAGCACACACAAGTATGCAAATATACTCAGGCAAGTAGCCCAGCTGGGAATGATTGATTGGTCCCCTATATGATGATGCTGAAAGGCTCATTTTTTGCAGGTAGACTCCACAAACATCAGTCTGATATCTATTTTAGGATCCAGAGCTTCAATGAGGCTGATAAGGACGCTTGTGCCATTTGCAGCACTGCTCAGCATACTAACAGCAGGATGTCTATACCACACACACACACACACACACACACACACACACACACACACTCTTCATCATTCTGTGCACATCTTTTTCTGTTCTCTTTCATGGGCCTCCATCATTATGATGTTCAAATATTAATTAGTATCTCAAATAGCAAGCAGCTCTTTTTAAAAAAAATAGAAACAGAAGCATCTAAGAGACATAGGTGTGAAATCAGAGCAGTGCATAACCTTGGAAAATAAAGAGTGTGAAATTCTCAACATGGTCTCACACTTTGATTCAATGCACAACACAAATCATATGAAAAGTTACAGAACAGGGTTAGTGTTCATACCTTTCCTGTGAATGAAAGTGAACAAAATACAACCATATCACCTTTGTTTTTAATTTTTTTTTTCATGATATCAATCCAATAGTTTTATCCAATATGCAATACAATAGTTTTGATATAAAGAACATAAACTCATAAGACATATTATTAATTGGCTGGTTTTAAAAGCACTGTTACTGATTACTATGGAGGTTTCAGGCTATATAAGTTTAAATGGAATAAAAGTGGAGTCAGTGATTTTTATGTCAGAATATTTTCTGTAATATTTGGTGAGATTCTCTTCACATTCTGGCAGCTGTCAATAAAATATCTGCTTAGAGGAAAAACTCAGCCTCTGTAGTGCTCCAGATTCTGTAAACAGAAAAAAAAATAGATATGGACCACTAATATTTAATCAGTCAGGACAAAGAGCCATCTCTAGAGAATACCATCCTAAAAGAGACTTATTTTGTGGTGTACAAAGCCGTATAAACAGTTCACAATCATGCCACATTTAATTATTAGCACTCAAATTCTCATTATTTTAAGTGAATTATTTTTACAGAGAGTAAATAAATATTTTATTTATTTAATTTGCCATAGTTAACCCTGAAATCAACGTGCTATTATAAACTACAATTATAAAAGGGGGTGTGGGGGTGTGGGGGTTCAACCTTTTCCAAATATTTTGTCCAAATATGGCCATCGAATCAAGCTCATGTCAGGCTCACTAAACAATTAAATAAACTTTTCACCAGAATAAACATTACTCAGAAACTGAAATTATTTAATTACTTGTGAAGTAAACATAACGGTGCAGAAAATTGGAAATAGCAATACATCATTTAAGCCTGAATGAAATGGGAGCGGATTCCAAAGAGACAATTTAAATTCAAAGAACCCTGTTTACTGGAACGGTCGTGATGGATCATGTAAACAAATTGTGTTCTGTTTGATTAAGTGTTTGATGCCTTGTTCACATTGCTTAATTACCATGCTACAAAAGTGAAGACAGAATGAACTGTGTCATGGGTGAAAAAAATGGAAACTCGTCTAGGTTTGTAATTAGTTTATGTCTATGAATAACATGAAATCCCAAGCCAATTATGCTTCTGTTTAGGGTTCAACATGACACAATTTAACAATTTCAATATTAGATGTAGATGTGAGTACATGGTATGCACTATATGGCCATCTGACCATCACACCCATATATGGGCCTTTCCCAAAAGTTGGAAGCACACAATTGGATAGAATGTCTTTGTATGCTGTAGCATTACAATTTCTCTTCACATGTTCCAGTGTGACAGTGCCCCTGTGCACAAAGCGTGGTCCATGAAGACATGTTTTGTTGAGGTTGGAGTAGAAGAACTCAAGTGGCACACACATAGCCCTGACCTCAACTTCACTGAACACTTTTGGGATGAACTGGAATGCAGACTGCACCCCAAGCCTCACTAATGCTCTTGTGGCTGAATGAGCAGAAATCACCACAGCTGTGCTAAAAAAATCTAGTGGAAAGCCTTCCCAGCCTTCCATGGAAGACTAAATCTGGAATGGGTGGTCAGGTGTCCACAAACATTTGGCCATATATATGTGTGTGTGTGTGTGTGTGTGTGTGTGTGTACACTCACCGTCAACTTTGTTAAAGACACCTGTATACCTGCTCATTCATGCAATTACCCAATCAGCCACTCAGCACTTGCAGCAGTGCAATGCCTAATATCAAGCAGATGCAGGTCAAAAGCTTTAGTTAATGATCACATTAAACATCACAATGTGGAAAAAAAAAGTGTTTGAGTATTTCAGAAACTGCTGAGCTCCTGGGGTTTTCACACGCAACAGTTTACACAGAATGGTGCAAAAAAAAAAAAAAAAAAAAAGCATCCAAGAAGCAGCAGTTCTGCAGGTGGAAATGCCTGTTCATGAGAGAGAGGTCAGAGGAGAATGGCCAGAGTGGTCAGCAGTTATTTAAAAAAATATGAAAACGTATATAATATACGTATAACATATGCAATATTATGCCTTGGATGGCTCTGATATTTTCTGGCGCTGCAGCTAGCTACTATCCCATCTAATTGTTGACAACACTGTCAGCATTATGTGGCCATGACTTGCCAGCTGTCAGCTTTTGTGGACTGTAACTACTGGGTTTTTTATGCATTTGGACACATAATCATCCAAAAGCTTTCTTTTGTTAAGTATTGCTTTCTCTTTTTATTGTCCATCTTTTCCCTTGAGTTTTTCATGTTTTATTTCTTACATCTGTTTTACATTAGACTGTCAGTCAGACTGTTCTATTGCTGAACATAGAGCTCTGAAACTAACATGGTCATTTTCTGATGTCTCAATATTTACAGTTTCTACAATCAATAAATTGTAAATGTTTTCTTTACACCTTTAATGATCTGTATGCTTAACTTTCACATCATGTTTAAGTCCTATCATTAGGAGGTGGCTAAGAATGCAGCTCATGCTAAATTATTATGTTCTTATGGTATGTTGACATCACCTCCAGCTCATTGATATATTTTGTAGTAGATAAGCATGCATTACTCTTTAATTTAAATTTCAAGTCTTTAATTTAACTTTCAAGTCTGTATTTAAAAAAGATATATGTATATTGATTAAATTTGCAGTGATATTAGTGGGCAGTATGAAGTGGTAAGCAGAATCTCTAACCTGACAGATTGCTGGCATTTGGATAATAATAGCACTGTATGTGTGAAATAGATATGCTGCAGTCTCCAAGGATAGTGGTCTTATACATGGAGTTACGTACATAGCACTTAATATGGTAGAAGGTTCTGCATTGTGCAATGTCCAAGCACACCAAACAAGCCACCTGAATTTCATTCCTCTTTGTCTTACAGAGTATTTATCCCCAGCTACATATCTTCAGTAAAGGTTCAGCTGGTGGACTGCAGCACCAGGAACAGGAGCAGTGAAAGCTGCCCAGTTCTGTTGAAGTTGAGAGCTAGAGCTCCACCAGTCCACAACTCCAGTGCTGTGGACTGCAGAGAGAATGTGCCATGTGAACTGGAGGTGCCACTGCTGTCTTGGGAACAGTGGTACTACATTCTGGTGGAGCGCTACCTCAGCACCACAGATGTCTACTTCCGAATTGGTGTACAGGTCAAAGGTAAGAACCTAAAGAACTATGTTTGTTCATCTAGGACATTTGGAATGTATAGTAGTAGCAAGCCATAAGAATAATCCTCATCTATTCATGAGCATCTAATTATAGCACAAGACCTGTCTTCTTCATGTACTACGTCATGTACCTCTGTCGTTAAAAACATGGCTAACAGTTATAGCTATCTAAAAGGGTTCTTTAAAAACGTTGAGCATGTATCTTGGAGGCTTGTACTTTACTTTCATGCGAGCTGCCGGATTTTAAACTAGCAGGACAAAAAAAAAGACCACATTTATTAGCATGAACATGTGTCACTGTGCGATGTATTTATAAGGTTCTTTCATTTATCCTTAGTGACTGCCTGGTCAGGGTCACAGTGGCTTAAATTAGGCTGCTAGTTAGTTAAAATTTTGGGAAATAGAACTAACTAAATTTGTTAGAAAATATCACAAGCAAGTACAAACAAAAACAATAACTGTGCAAGCTGGATTAAATAAACAGTGTAGTTGAGACCAATTATTAACTTTAGTTTAAAACTTTTAAATCTCTTTTTCAAGCAAGCCCTGATGAAGAAGGTAGCACAATAGTTACGCCTAATAACAATCAGCCACAAGGCATAAAAACACTTAAAACAGCTTTTCAAAACAATTAAAAATAGGAACATTTATACTAAAACAATTGTTGTTCCTCTTTCGGCTGCTCCCGCTCACCTCAGCGGATCATTGGTCCGCGTATTTGATTTGGCACAGGTTTTACGCCGGATGTCCTTCCTGATGCAACCCCCCCCCAATTTTATCCAGCTTGGGACCAGCACTGAGAGCGCACTGTTTCACGCAACTCCGGTGGCTGGGGTTAGTTACCTGGCCGGGAATAACACGGGCTGCAGCGATGAGAGAGAGTCCTCCAGGGACCCATTTATACTGAAACAATTAATTGCAAAAACAAACAAACAAACAAACAAACAAACAATCAACCAACCAAAACAACCTCTTCTGGTTTAGGTCATGCCCACTTCATGTTAAAGTCTGAATACAGATACAGATATGGATACTATATGGATACAGAGCACTAAACAGAAAGATATCCAGACACAGATAGTCATTTTGTTACCCCTATTGTAGACATTTAAATTGGTTGTTGTGACCAAGTTCACCATTTCTTCAATAACTTATGCTGTGATGCTTTGTGGTGTATATTGCAATATAATTTGCCTCTTGTGAAAATTTTTGTGCAATTTGTGTAGTTATTGACATGAATTAGCAACAGCTGGAACAGAAAGATCCCTCTTTTGTGGCCTCTTCATGTTGTATTGTGTCACAGCATCCTTTGTGGAGCACTTTGATGTGGACATACTGTTCTGTTGTTGTATACTGCATGAGAAAATCCTTGAAATGTGTGAAGTCTATGGCAAGTAAAGGCTGTGCAATATGTGTGTGTGTGTGTGTGTGTGTGTGTGTGCGTGCTTGGGTGTGTGTGGGGGGGTGGTTTTGGGGTACACTGTGTAGTGCCATTTTGTCCAAATAGCATGCTCGAGGGCACATCTCAGCATGGCAACAACTCATCTACTGTGATCCTAGACAGGGAATTGCCACTAGGACATTTGGAGGCCTAAGCTGGTGTGTATATTTGAGCTTGGAAACACTGAGATTAAAGCGGAATAGACAGATAGTTTGATGTGGGATTCATTACTTATTTATAAGTATTTATAAGCATAAATATTGAAGGCATATGGCTCAGCGGCTTATTGTTTTCTGATGAAAGCATTTGGGTTGTAAGAATGTATCGGGATATTGGAACCATGAGTGGTTTTTGAACACTGATTTTTCTCACTTAGACCAAATGGAGCAGGAAAATTAAAGTGGGGTTGGTGACGAAGGCTTAGCCATGAATCTTGATAAAAAATTGGAGCTGAGCCTGGCTGAGCCGAGGCCACTGTCACGCAGAGGAGTCACTGTTATTATTCTGCCTGATGTCACAGTGAAGTTTTGATGAATTCCCCAGTTCAGAGTGTTTTTACTAAAAATGATAAATATAGCAATTGGTTTATGTGGAAAGTAAAATAGATTGGAGATTCCTCCACACCATATTTCTTTATCAGAAGGGTATTCCTAGCCCAACACTTACCTTGATGAAAATATAAGAACAATGTATGTGTATGTATATATATATGGATAAATATGGAGGTTTTACTGAATTAAATATTTTGCAATAAATCTTGTATTCATAATCTTTTATAAATGCATTTAAAATACCATCTAACATTTGTAGTACATTTGGCAAAAGCCTGTATAAACGCTCATAAGTAGTTTATAAAGAATGAGTATAGAACTTCAGGATATACAACACTGATGTTATAATGCCCTACAACACAGCCCTTGGTATAGGGATTATACCATACGCCATTGTTTTCTTTATGTCAAGTAAGATTGTTTAAATGTCTTTTAAATTTTAATTCAATCATACTTACCTGTGTTATAATGCATTACAACATAAGTGTCTGGAGTGTTATAACACTTCCTCTGAATAAACCCGTATCATGGATTATAAATGAGTGTTGTCATAATATGTTATGTAGAATACAGAATAGCTAATAATAATAGCTATATATATATAATAACATATGTATAATAACACTTAATATCACAAGTGTATGACTTTGTAATATCAGTTTACATAATGCATTATAATCTGTTCATGAAAATATTGTAAACACTAACTCTAAAATGCACTATAACTCCACCTCTGCATGTGGTACAGATACTATACCAGAACCAACCAATGTTTTTATAACCAAATTTTATGTGTTATGTCATTTGGTTTTATGAAGTCATATATTTATATTTTATAAAATATTATGCATGTAACTATGAGCATTTATACAGACTTATGGCAGGCATTATGAAGTAATTTATGCTATATAACACATTATAAATGCACTAATAATGGCTTAAGAAGTGTTACAAGGTTCTTATGAATATACAGTATAAGGTGTTATCACCTAACACTATTAACTCATATGCTAATGTATTATAGTGTAACTATAATGACTTATGAGCAGTTACAGAGGCTTATGCCAGGAATTACAAGGCATTATGTACTGTATGCCATATAACATGTTATAAATGGATTTATTTTAATGTGTTATCAATACAGCATTCATGGGAAGTATTACCAATATATTTAACTGTTATGATGATGATGATGATGATGATGATGATTATTATTATTATTATTATTATTATTATTATTATTATTATTCCCTAAGTCTGGCTCACGTATATAAGGGAATGTCACTGTTTTAATGTTTTATTCTACTTGGTCCCTCAATAAGGGGCAATAATCCATAGGCTGAGAAGTCGTGTTCAAAATCCTTAATAGGTAAGGATACCTTGTTTACATGATACTTAGTGTCTGCTTCTTTGCTTAATGCTGCAAGAAAGACAGTGTGGTATGAGAGTAAGTAAACGGCAGTATGTAGTAAACTGTGTATATTCATCATTTAAAGATATGAATATACACAGTATATATATAAGGTGATAAATCAATAGTAATGATTGCAAGCCAGTGAATAAATTTTGTATAACGATCAGAATGTATGCTGCTTGGCAGACCACAATGGAGTCCACTATGTCTGACCCCAGCAGTATTAATGCAGCGCTGTGTCATGTGGGAGATGATGAAGTAGCTGCACTGAGTTGAGTGCATTTTGGAGGACCTTCCACAGCTCAGGAAGAGAGTGATTCACAGCAATGTCAATTTTAATATAAGAGGAGTTCAATTTATTGGAAAGAAAGTGGATATCCAGATGCTGTTGCAACATAACTAATACTGCCTCCAGACTCATGGAGACCCATCATTCATTCAGACTAATGGAGCTTGAAGATTCACTAATATGATTCAAAATTCGGCAGCGACAAATCACTTCGAATCTTAGGCTTGTGTAATAGAGATAAATGGATATTATAGTTACTACCACTATAAATTTAATCAACAAGGATTCTGTTTGAATGAATTGCCATCCTTATTTTATTACCGGCGACCTACTTTTTAAAACTTGTATGTGAAATATACGTACCTCATAGACGTAAAAGGAAAAATCAGCTTCATTAGCATTAGATTTAGAATTAGAAAAGGAAAAGGAAGAGCCAAGAATTAGCTTAAAGCTTCCTTAATTGTTATAATAAATCAGCATTTCTTTGTTAAGAAGCAAGCCAGTTCATAACATTTAGAACCACTGTCAATTTTAGATCTGAATTCATAACAGGCCAGGACCCGTTATGAATACCCACACTATCATTATCCCGAATCATTGTTAATGAAGTGAACAATTTGTTTGGTCACAGTGAATGAGCTATTTTCAATGCAAAAAAAACTGATTACATTTTAGATTAGTGGTCTGGCCAAATTACCGGTAATAGGCAATAACTAGGCAATAAATAGAAATACACAGTCTAGTTCAGGTATCGTGTATGCGAAATAGATTTTGCTACAGTGTAAGCAGAATTAAATAGCACAAAGCTTATTGTTTTAGAGTAATATAACTTCACACAAATTCTTCTGGTCATACTTGTTTAAAGAAGAATCACATGGTTGTTACAAAAAAACAAAAAAAAAACAGAGTTTTCTTATCGGTTAGCACGTAACGTAAATGACTAATAGTGTATCCAGAGAGAGAGAGAGTTGAACCCAGAGTCAGTGAGAACAGGTTCAGAGTGTTTCTTCATTTGTTGGGATTCACCTACAGGACAAGCCAGGGAACAGAGACAAATCCAATGCTATGCATAGTTACCTTCTTTGTTCAATATAACCTCAGCGTGAGACTCGCACAAGCAAGTACAAAAACAAGTTACAAACTACAGCTGTTTAACAGTGGCAATAATGACACTATAACTATGGTGTTATGTACTGTATATTACCCAACGTAAAGCGAATATCTTATTTCTGATTATAAGATTTTAATGAATATTAATGGCAATATCAATGTCACACCATAATGACAGAATTATGTACAAATGTCCTAAATTAGAGTGACTTTGATTTTGCTGTTTAATGGCCACATCATAACGGAAGTTTTCGTAAGTGTCATACCGGAAAGTGTCATAACAAAACATTATGTCAACAAAAAACATATGGTACTTGACATCAAATTGTTGAAATAAGCCTCTATAAATGTTTACATAGATTTATTTCATAGTCCATCACAGGGCACCATGCACACACACATTCACACACTCTTTCACACTTATGGGCAATTTAGTGTAGTCCACCTACCAGTGTGTATGTGGGAGGTGGGAGGAAACCGGAGAACCCAGAGGAAACCCACACAGCCATGGGGAGTACATGCACAGAAACAACACTGAGTTTATTCCCAACCAAGAAATCACCCAGGATACTGCATCTCCATCAGAATATATGAAGCAAAGCTAATTATTTCCTTTCTTTATAATATGTCTCTGTCTTTGTGCATTCTCTTTTCTTTCACCTATGTATGGTGCTGCAGTATCCCTGCCTATGTTCATAAGGTAAGCAGGGATCAGGAGGGGGCCATTGATGTTCAATGAGGCTGAAAAGGTCTTAGACCAGCTTAGATGAAGCACACGCAAGGGAAACAATTGGTCGTGATGGGCTGCTCTACCTGTGGACCGTATTATTGCTCTTGAATGAGGAGCAAAAGGAGCTGTGAAAACTGTCTAGCTCTCAAATTGCATTGTGTATTGAGCCATTAAGAAATGGAGCGTGGCTTTACTGCAGCACAGTTTATTGCTCTCAAGTTTGAAAGTCCATTCTATTCCATCAACTGCATTTCCAAAATATGATTCTGTTATGGTTTTAGATGTTTAAATTAGATCCTGGTGTTTAAACTAAACCAAAGGATAAAAGTGAGTGCTAGTTAGTAGGAGCTTATATTTCACGTGAGTGTCGAATAACAGCTGCATTTTATAATATGGATGCAAAATCATGTGTTTTATTATAGAGAGGGAGGTCTACCAGCTCCTTATTTCATATTTCAAAGGCCTTATTAGCAGTCTTTGGTTTTGGATTGAGGAAAAGATGTGCATACATAAAGATATTAGATATACATTAACTTTAGGGCTTAACCTTTAGGGGATAACAAGCACAATTTGGCACGATTTCACCTTGTATTCAATTCTTTGAATAAAATGCATAACATTGGAATCTGAAGAGCATACATTTAAGGACACGTCATAAAACTGAAGTTTGTATCCAATAAAGTTTAGAGTTCACTTTCTGAAAAAGAAACTGATGCTCCTCTACACAACAAGAATTACATGCACAAAAAAGGCTGAGCAAGTTGTAAAGGTGCAGTTTAACTAATTGGTTTATTGAGCTAAATAAATTAACATGTGAATGTGAGTATGTATTATGCACTGTGAGGAACTTGCTTCCCGCCTCGTGTATTCCTGCCTTGTGTATTCCTGCCTTGTGTATTCCTGCCTTGTGTGTTCCTGTCTCGTGCCCAGTGTTCCTGAGATAGGCATTGGATCCAAATCTTTGGGTGACAAATTATATACTCATTATATTTAATGAGTATGGTGTAATTGTTCTTGTTACTGCAGTTGAAATCATAATTTCCCCTTTGCGTGTTTTGTTTGTTATTTTATTTTTCTTTCTTTTTCGTTTGGGTATACATCCTCTTTTAAGCCATCCCATTCTCACAGAAAAAAAAAAAAAAAACTTATTTGCAACATCTTCTATGTTCTGGCACAAACAACATATCAAACTTTCACTCAAATGTTCTGTATGCCACTTTCTGAATCATCATATTTTAACCAAACTAACCTCTACCACTACACGCTAAATAAGATCAATATATATTAAATCTTTTTTAAACATATTGAGCATTGCCCACTTCATGTGTAAAGAAGTGCTTTTCACCCCATATGATTAGACTTACCAGGCTCATGAATGGCCTCTTCTTTGCAAACACAATAAGGCTGGTAAGGAACATGGTAATGCGATACAGTAACATGGATATTTTCAAAACATGGAAAGTCTCTGTATTCTCAGTAGCCTGTATTTGGAAAACACCTGCATTACCATACTGCATTACCATGTGAAGAACAGAGCATTCGAGTGAAAGTTTGATATGTGGTGCCAGAATGTTGCTATTCAATGTATAGAAATTAACACAGATAATTTGTCTGTGAATGTTTTTTCTACGAGCCTGGGTAGCTTTTAGGAGTGAATTAATCCATGCAATCTATATAACAAACAAAGATTCAAGTTTCAAAATGACAAACTTAGAGTTATATTGAGTTCAAAATCACAGACTTTGAAATAAATCGAGATTTTCCCAATGACAATGTTTGCTGTAAATCAGGGGGATGAACACAGAGGTTCCATTACTGTAGAGCAATAAAACACAATCTATGACATTCCACACCAGGCATATTCAGCTGAAATTTGTGTCCCACTTGCATAAAATTCCTTGCTTACAAAGGTCCAGTAAGTGACTAACATGACTGAATGGTGACAACAGTTACCTTTTTAATAAATACTGATTAGTTTATGTCTATAAGTAAGACAGCTCATATTGGTTATGTTGTGTTTCATCGTGGCACTTCCTGTTACCACTTTGTACTAGCTCCATGGACTCATCTGTTTTGAAATTCATGTGGGATTAATAAATGCGTTGTTCTTTGTTTATCCATATTTAAATATTATGTTTTTGTCATAGACATTTCTTCAAATCAGCAATGTCATTAGTTCAGTGATCATACCAGAGAACACAAGTAAAATGATAAATCTATGAAACTCGCCCCTTTTATCCATGTTGCTAGTCTCTGGTCTAATGAGCTGCCTTCAGCCTTTTAATTTATGTAAATGCATGTGATTAGATAAAATGCAACAGAGGAACTGCTATAAAAGCCGCACTGGTCCATGTTTAAATAACTGGAGTTACTGAACTACAGCCAGTTTTTTTTTAATACATTGTCATCTCTACTACAATATATTTTTAAGTATTTGATTCGGTCTGCTGAAGTACATTGGGGGCTCTGAATCTAGTATAGTACATTTTCTTCATCCATTCTGAATTATTTAATCTGTCCTGCAGCACAATATTCACTCCACTACTTTAAGTGTCGTCTCGTTTTTTTTTTCCTGACTTGCAACACAGTGTATTGCTTGACCTTGTAGAGTCACCGTCCCTTGGATCTAACCTTCAGGTCAGCGCTTTTGTCAGACTTAATTCTATTACGCTGTATCCCACTCTCCCCCCCCACTCTTCAAATCAATTTCATCTAACAGCACACACTGGCATTCTGCCATGATTCTCAGCTCTCCTACATTGGCCACCCACCATCTGAACTCTTCATCTTCCTGCTCTCCTTCCCCCACTGCTCTGGGACCTTAATTAGCAATATATCTAGGGTCAGTGGAGAATAAAGATCATCTTCAGGTTCAACGGAAAGCTTCCTGAGAGGGAGAGGGACAGAATGAGAGAAAGAGAGAGAGAGAGTGTGAGTGAGAGAGAGAGAGGAGAGAGAGAGTGTGTACTTATGGGAAACATCAGTGCCATGGGACCAAGTTTCCTCTCTTGCTCAGCTCTTTTTTCATGAACTTTAAATTGCATGTTAAGGCAAATGCCAGCCTCACATAAAAATAAGACAGTTGTTAATTAAAACTTGGTGTTGCTCTGAAACCCCGATCTTCCAGCTTAATATTTAAGAATTCTTAGTGTGTTTATTAGCAGTGCTCTGAATGCTTAGAGTACAACCTTATCATTTTATTTCACTTTATAAAAAAATAGACTGACGTCCTGAATGGCACTATTGACAAGAACAACAGCATCATTTCCTGCTGCTAGTTAATGCATGTTCTTTTCACTCCTGCCTTCATTGTGTTTCTTTTCCACAAATACAAAACCGCTGTAGCCATTCCAATTAATAACAGTTAAAACTGTGAAAATACAAAACCACTGCAGTGACCCTCTTGATGGTAGCTTTAATTGCGATCATTGCTCATTAGCTCTAGGCATCAGAGAGCCCTCGCTTCCCTGCTCTGTGGTTGAGTGGCATTCAGAAAGGCAAATTGAAGCTGGCAGTTACGGGATTTCAAAAGCAGTTTCCAAGACAATGGGCACCAGCTTTCAGCTGCATAATGAGCATATTTCATCACAAGTCTGTAATTGAAACATCAGCCATAGAGATAAAGGGTTTAGCAAATGGCACATATGCTAACGTTATTTTGCCCGTGTTTGTTTGAGACTTTCAAAGAGAACAGATGTAAGTGTGAGTATCCCTGCAATTACCATAGATCTTTAGCTTTTTTTTTCTGGCCCTGGAATACAAATGACTTTAATTACGACTTTGAATCATGGTAAGCTCTCCATATTGATGTGAAGAAATCATACTGAAGAGAAATTTAATCAAGACTAATCCATCACAGTTATGCCAGCTGTGAGGTTCACTGTCTAAACCTGTAACTCGATACATAAAAACAGTTTAATGCTATGATTTTAACTGCTGTTTGTTGTTCAAATTCAGGATTAATCTTGGTATTTTAAGGCGTTTGAGATTTCTCAGATTGCTTCAGATACTGATGCAAAGGTTACAACACTCAAACGTTTGACTCAAGAGTTAGAAGAGAATCAACACAGGCCAATGGTAGATCAACAAACAAGAAGAGACAAGGCAGAGCAGGCAACAAGGATCATGCTGTCTTAAATAACAAATAAAGAAAACTTAAGTTAATTCACAAGTAGCACTTACAAGGACAAAGACAGAGTGGCAAGTTAGTGACTTTGTAAGGAGGAAGAATTTTTCTCTATTCCTTTCTTATTCATTCCCTAAAGTTTTCCTATTGAAGGGTCAGTTGTAGAAGCTTTGATGATTCCCCCAGAGAGAGGAAATGAAGAATACTTTAGGGTTATAAACATATATTTCAATTGGTTGACCATTCCTTGACCTTGGCTACTGGTTAACATGATATCCTAATGTGGGCAGCACAGTTGTGCAGCAGGTATCATGAGCTTCAGGGTTCTCAACTTCAGTTTGGGTTACTGTCTGTGTGGAGTTTTGCAAGTCTCCCCTTTGTCCGCTTTGGTTTCCTCCGGGTCCTATGGTTTGCTTAAGCCTTCCAAAAACATGCCAGAATTGGCTACTGCCCCTAGGTGTGAGTGAGTGTGTGTGGGCGTGGTGCCCTGGATGTCTCACACCCAGTGTTCCTGGGATACGCTTTGAATCCAGCATGACCCTGACCAGGATAAAGATCTTACTGAAAATGAATGAAAAAAATGAATGAATATTCTAATGTTAGCTAGCTTGCTAGTGCTTGGTTTTAATTACATTACTTAATACTTATACTAGCATTAGTCTAATGTTAGCTAGCAACCTTAGCTGAATACAAAAGTCAAAAAGTATTTATCTAAGCTAACTGCTTAGCTGGGATTATTAGGTAGCTGGCTATCATGGCAAATGTTGCTAAATAAGGATGTGCTAATTCAGTTTGGAATGCACACTTGTACTATAATGCTTTTCTCACCAAGCTGGAACATAATATCTACTAAAGAGATTTTTCTATTCTGACAACACTGCATATTGCACTCTTTTATATAAGGCCAGTATCTTTAATATGTAACCTACCAATATCCATGTGTTTGCAGTGACCAAACTTTATGAAGCCATAAAATGATTCCAGAGCCAGATTGCATTTTTATTGTCTCTTCTGTAATTAAAGGAGAAACTATCCAGGAAAAGTGACTCCAAATTCAGGGATTAAGGACAAAATTGGATTAAAATTCAATGTATACATTTTTGAAATTTGGTCCACAGACTGACCTGGTGCTAAAGAGCCTGCTGAGCATTTAGTGTTCATTGACATCATGATTGAATTCACATGCAGAGCCCAAGCATGCGAGCATCAGCAGCGAGGTCAGACACCTGCTACGGAGAGTAGAGCGGCATTCATCCTTAATCTTGACACACTGACAGCAGCTAATGGCAGGTGATAATGAGAAGCAGAAATGTTTTGAAGCTTGCGGCTGCACTTGATGTGTGAGCAGAAAGGTTGTTTGAGTGCTGCCCTCAAGCCTGAAGGTTGAGCGTAAATACCAGCTCAGAACTGTGGATTCATTCACACATTCAGCGCAAATAAATCAGACTGTGTTCTTTCCATTCTATTGATGAACTGAAGAGCACTGTTGGAATTTTTTTTTTGTTTAGAAAGTCATGCTTTCAGGCCATGCACTCCTACCAGTCTGGCCAAAAGGCGCAGACGGTGGAGTGTTAGCCAAGGCTATTAGTCATAACAAACACTGAGGAGGCACACCACAGGCAGATTTCACTGTTGTAACCTGTCCCTTTTAACCTTAGAGCTGAGCCTTCGAAAACAATATGAGTAACTATGGGCTGTATTCAGAATTGAGATAAACACATAGTTAGGAGTTAATACTTAATGTGCCTCTGAGTTATGTCTGGATTTAAGTACTGATCAAACGGTTGCATGGGCAGGGTGAAGATTACCTCAAAACACAGACATGACTCAATTACTTGCTGCTTACATGTCAAAAAAAAAAAAAAGATTTGTATACACTTCTTCACCTGCTAACAGCATCTATTCCTTCCCTAACTTTTCTTAGGGTTTTCTTATTGTAGGATCGGTTGTAGTACCTTTGAGGGTTCTCCAGAGAGAGATACTGACACCCCTTTACAGTTCGCTCCTTGAACTATGTAAACCAGTAGCCAAGTGCATAGTGTATTATCCTAATGTTATCTGGCTTGCTATTGCTTGTTTTTAAGTACATTTTAATTACATGATAGATGACATGATATCCATGATACTTCAGTATAATTCTTAGACTAAAAGTCTATAATACTAATGCTTACTTTAACTCCACACTTTCCGGTGCTGTTCGTACCAACCCAGTTTAAATTGACTGTATGAAAAATTGTTATTATTAGGATTATTATTAGGATATGCTGTGTACAAGGCTGGCAGTCAAAACAGAGGCTGATCATTATAAAGTAGGCAAAAGTTAAAACCAGGAAAGCTTAGCAACACAAAGTACTTGGAAGTTAGGACTGCTGTGGTTAAGCATGAAACAATATACAAAACAGAGAAAATAGAAACAAAATGGTATGTAAAAATGTAAGATTACTTCAGAGTAGTCCCATTGCCCTGTATATACTTTTTACTATTGCTTATCCTTACACATTATACCCAAAACACAAAGAAGAACAATTGGAGTAGAAGCCAATATCCTGCAGTGGTTGGCATGAGAACAACACTTCAAATGAATCACTGGATCCACTGTGCATTATAAGTCTGTTTATATATTCTATACATAATATTTTATAGTGCCTAAAATATATTATAAATGCTTCTAAAAAGTGTTATAATGCCTGGCTTAATCACCCATAAACGCTCATACGTAGTTACTTACATACATACATATAATTGACATTTCTCCTCTTGATGTGCAGTGCATTAAATGTGACAAGCACTGTTCTCATGTTTTTATTTCCTACCGTGTGTTTTGATTAACACTGACATTATGATTCAGGTCTTGTCTCCACCTCTATCCTGTTATTGGTGTTCTTTCCCGATTGTGTCCATGTGTTCTGTATTAAGCCCTTGATTAGTTTGTCTATTTATATCCTCCTGTGCCTTTGTCTCTTTGTGAAGTCTTGCCATTATTGTGCATTTTTGAACCTTGTTTTCTGGTTTTCCCTAGCTACTCGGCTTTGTATTTCTAGTTCCTGATTTCGACCAGTGCTGGTTTTCTCAATGCTGAATATGGATTAGCTGACTATGGATTAGCATCTGTTGGATTAGTATCTATTGGATTAGTATCTGTTGCTATCCGCCTGTGATTTCACCCCTGCCTGGAGTTATGACCGTGATTACGGGATTTTACCCTTAATAAAAGACATGCTGATTTTATGCATTGCATCCTGCCTCCAATACAAACATATCACAGAACCAATGTTGTAATGCATTATAAAACAGGCTTTGCATTATAACTTGCAATAGAGATATTATACCAACCTGTGTTATAGTGTATTACATTAGTGTCTATGATTTATTTTAAGGAACAGATATTATAATGTGGTATTTAACCTGACATTCGTATAGCCACTTATGAGCATTGATGCAGGATTATGCCAAGCATGATGAGGTATTATGTATGCTGTATGACAGAGCATATATTTTATACATGGCCCAGTGAGATTCTAAGAAATAGTCAGCTTAAAGTTAATCAGTATTCAGTGGACTGTCTGAAAGGCCTTAGGCCCAGTACAGCAACAGTTTCAAGATGCTCTCATTACTTTTCAGTGCCTGTGTACATGTAAAAGTAAACAGTAAACACACAACCTATAATTACAGCTTAGGAGCTCTTTGTGACCACTTTCTGTAATAAAATTAGAGACGTTTAAATTTTCATTCATGAAATGATCCAGCTTTGCCTTTTTTATATTGTCATTTAATATATCAATAGAGTGATTACTTGTTATAATGATATCCTATACAGTGGGGTCCAAAAGTTTGAGACCATGTTGAAACTTTGGGATTTTTTTTTTTTTTTTTCATTTAAAATTGGAAATAAACAGAAGGTGTTAGAATTTTGAAGGTCCCTATTATAATGTAAGAAACTTTGTGATATTTACCATGTTAACTGCTTTGCACAAAAGGTCAAGCTTTCCTTTAGACTTGTTTCTTCCGTTAAAGCACGTGCTCAGACGACACTCCAATGGCTTTGTCTAACATAAATCATAAGGTTTTACACAAACTTGTGGAGTCCATGCCAGCTGGAGTGCAAAGTGTCACTAAAGCAAAAGAGAGACATACCAAATACAATGAAATTTTCAAATTCATGTAAATATTCTATAAAATTTGACTTTATTGCTGTTATTGCTGATAATATAACTTGTAGTTAAACATTTTGTATTAAATTTGTACAGCTTGCAAAATAGAAGCATTTTCTGTACTGGTCTCCCCCACATTGGACCCCACTGTATTTAATTATCCTACACAATAAATGGAATATTCTAAGACATTAAAAACAATGGCTGTTATATGTTATTAAATTATTAAGATAAACAACTTCTATGTTTAAAGATAAGATATGTTTAAAGGTACAATACCTTTATATACACAAGAATAACACTGGATAGAAGTATTAAAAAAAGGAATGTTGGGGAAAAAGGTATTTATCAAAGAAATATAAAGCAGCATTTCCATTATCTCTCTTTACTGGCCTTAATTTGTGGTGATATGCCTACAGAGCACCTATTGCACAGTCAATTAGTGAAACGAAGCAAGGCTAGGGCAGCAACACAGGCCATTGGTCTCGGTAAACTAATTACCTGCAGTCTGCTCCACACAGCAAGACAAACAAGTTAGAATGGAGCCATGGACAGATGTTGCAGGGCTTATTTAATGCTGCAGAAGGTGTGAAAGATTGATCACAACATGATTGATCACAAGCATAACAACGTATAGCGGCATTCTGAAAAATATCTTGATGAGAGTAAAGGGCATTTTTTAATGTTCCTTTGCTTATTTCAGGCTCTTTGGTCACAGAATTATAGCAGTCACCTCATTTCTCTTCATTTTATTTGCTTTTTATTGCCATTTGAAAGAAAGAGTGATCATGAATTCAAATATTTATTATTATTAACCATTATTATTTACATAATATCTATATCCATAATATCTAAGATCAACCAATTTTGGTGTATCCTCACAAAATTGGTGTCAAAATATACAGAATTTGAATCTCAATACTTACCAAAAAGATGCTGTGATTTGTATCCTGGTGGATACAAATTCTGTCCTGGTGGAAAAACTAAATCTTGGTGTACTGCATCATTGTGGCAATTAGAAAAAGCGTTTTTTTTTTTTTTTTTAAACATGGCCACCATCAGCTAATCCACTTTAGCAAGCATTTCACAATGTTAGCACTGAGCTTCCATCATTTAGAAAGTATTTTCATCAATGGTCTTTTTAATGTTCTATGTAGCTTGACAAGAATTGGCCATTAGTAGTGCTAGTTCCACAGGGTGCTTGGACCCCACAGATCACCACTTGCAACTATATTTATTATAATTATTAGTGAAGATTTGTAGTAAAAGGGCCTCTTAAGTTTTGGTTTTCCAGAGTGTGTTAAGGATCTATATACATACACTATTACTAGTATGTATGTATATATATTACTATG
The DNA here is from genome assembly GCA_037576675.1 of Pangasius sanitwongsei. Taxonomy (NCBI): domain Eukaryota; kingdom Metazoa; phylum Chordata; class Actinopteri; order Siluriformes; family Pangasiidae; genus Pangasius; species Pangasius sanitwongsei. The sequence goes on from CM075026.1 coordinate 10,054,435, forward strand.
TCATACTTTTTTTTTTTTTTTAATTTTATTTGACATGATTCCTGCAAATCTGTCACTTTGTCCACATTTACATGGAAAGCATACCTCTGTAGTTAAGGAAAGGTAAATAATTAAGATTTTTTGGCATGACATCAGACATCAGAGGCAATAATGTGTCACTAAAACTGGCGTTATCTTCTCATGATGTCATGATTGTAAACTTTATTTCAGATATGGCGCAGGTTGGAATTTTTACCCGCCATTAACACATGAAGGAAGCAACCTCCCTGTGGCAGGAGCCAATCAGTGGGTTTTGAAACATACTTGGTCATCCTAGGAATTAAAAACAAAACAAAACCAGACAAAACATGAACACATTCACATTTGTGAAAAATGCACACAATATCTACCGGCCCTTTTTACTTTTATAATTGCAGTCGAGAACTCAAACTCCAAAAATGTTTGAGCAAAGACTATTCAGTGACTGCATGCAACCAGTCAGAGAAAAAAGCCAGAGATGTGTCTAAATTAACAAGCCCATCTTTTTTACATTTGCCCCAGGCTCATTAAACTGGCTCTCATTGCATGGTGCAGATGCCAGGGTGACACACACATTGCTTTAAAACTAAAGGAACATCCTTAGGTTTATGGGTCATTGGTCTAGTAGGCTTTATGCGACGTGTGTGAAACATAAAACAGGAAGTATACAGATTTCTAGAGGCTCGAAATGGTGAAAGATATTAAACGAAGCCTGATAAGCTTCTTTTCAACAATCACCCTAACAGTTATAGCGGAGGAGGCAGGAGAAGTAGGACAGAAAAAGGAAAGCGTAACATTTATTACAGAGAAGAGAGAGTGAGAAAAATAAATAAAAAAAAGAGTCAGATGTGAAATGAAATGAGCTTCCTTCTCTCCACAACAACTCTTATCAAAGCAGGAGTATAGATAGTCTTGCTTTCCTTCAGTCTGCTTACCCATCCTTATCAAGACTCGGGGCCTTGAGAGAGGCAATTAAATAGGGTTAGTGTGTTTTGGTTCTATGGGCTTGTGCTAAAGTTAAAGAAAAGCACTGAATTCACTGTGCAGGTAACAGGATCACAAGGAAGCATAGAAAATGCAAGGTGAAGGATTTATTTTAGTATGAAAGAAGTACATAATCCAAGGATGTATTTGAAAATTGTTGATAATGGTACAGAAAAACATACAAAAGATAAGGTTTGGAAATGCACACTAGAATAATGGCAAGACCTTGAAAGGATGTACTAATCTAACAGCGTATACACACAAAGATAATAAGAATTAGCTAAGGCTAATTGACTGAGACAGTGTTTAGTAAACCAATAAAAACCCCATAGTACAATATTTTTTGAACAGCAGTGAAACATTAAGAATACTCCCAGCCTGTGCTCTGTATGTTTCTATCCTCATTCTGTGACAGTATTAAACTTTAAATCCACTCTGTGTGGACAGGCATTGTGCATTAGATACTAAAGATGTTCCAGAGGATTCTCATCCATCTTACAAGGTGCAGGAAGACCTTGGTTGACATTGCTCTCGGATAATGCTGAGACACGGGAAAGAGCTTTTTATCTTCATCAGAATATAGCCAGGACAGAAGCGACTGCATTTTTCAGTTCAACAGAAACCTCTCATGTACGGTCAACTGTCAAACATGGATCTTCGGTTAGGAGAGTTGTGTAGTTCCTGTTGTTGGAAGCCCTGGATGAAGCTTGGTGGATTTAAGCCATATTCCTGCCTCATGCCCAGCGTTCCCGGGATCTACCACAACCCTGACGAACAGTTACTAAAGATGAATGAAAAGATGAATTTACTCTTGACCCAGTATCTGCAGTGGTTATCCTAGACAGACTACATGCCAGTCTATTGTACAAGATGTCCCAAAAATCTCCATACATAGGGGAATTTAGCACTTTTTAGCAAAATGTCTTCCAAAATTTTTCATACTTAATTTATATTATATATTTTCTTTCAGATAGCCTTTAAAAATGCCTTTGACAAAAGAAGAACGTATTGAAATCATTGTTATGGCTGGATCAGGAAGCTGTCGCAAGGTTGTGATGGAATTTAACCGGAAACATGGCAAGCACATCGCACACACAACACTGTTTCCAAACTTATTAACAAATTCAAAAAGACTGACCGTGTTGCGGACCAACTGAGAAGTGGACGTCCACGGACATCCACTGATGAAGGCACAAATGACGTGATGCTGGCATACATAGTCTCCTACGTATGGAGACTTTTGGGACACCCTGTAGAATACTGTTGAATACTTAATATGCTTCCATCTCTAACAAAACTGCCCAAACAATATAAGTATTACAGTGGTTTTTTTTGCTACTTCTGGTCAGGTAAATATGAAATTTGAACAAACTTTTTTTTGTGAGTTATTACGACTGACATATGTAGATATCATAAATCCCTATGATCCCTTGCCTTGTAAAGTGTTACGATAATGGAGCTCAAATTGATTTTCAAAATGCTGCCGAAAATCCTTAACATTTTTATTATTGTGTTCTTGTTTAGTGCGTTAAACAGGAGAAGAAAGTAAGGAGCTTGTGTATGTGTGTTTAAGTGCATTTTATAATGTTGACCTAGACAGCATGTCGCTATCGCTAATGAAAGGCGATCACTTTTAATTGCATGTATTCAGGCTGTCCTTCGGGCGCATTACACCTTTTGACTGGATAAAGGTCTCTTACCTACATTTAGCTCTGAGCCTCATAAAATATAACTATTCATATCTGTATCTAATCAGTTATTGCTCTATTACTTCTGTTATTCTGTGAGCTGTGTGAGATGGATCAGTTATGTCTACCTGAGACGTTCTTTATTGTCAGATTTGCTTTTCCTGATGATAATTGATATGTTTCACCTGCCAGATATCTGGCAGGCTTTGTTTTACATATCCTTCAGGAAATCATTCGATTTAGTGGTGTACTAGAGATAAAATACACCACGTGAAAATAAGTGAAATTCAGTTAATAAAAATGAGTAACCTCTAGGTAGAGGTATAGCTGAAAATTCTGGGGTGTCTGAAATTTAACTAATTAAACTAGTGCACTTAAACTAGTACACATATAGAGGACAAATCCATTCCCCACAGTGCTTAACGTGTGTCTTCTGACTCTGCAAATGATCTGAAACAACACTAATACCAAATGACTTACAAGCCATCAAACTCAAACTCATCTGTAAATTTCTGACATATACTCAGTGATGACTGGTTGTGATGTTTAAGATAGGAGGGCTAAGATACACTATGTAGCCAAAAGTTTGTGGACACCTGACCCATATGTGGTTGTTCTCCAAACTGTTGCCACAAAGTTGAAAGCACACAATTGTATAGAATGTCTCTGTATGCTGTAGCATTAAGATTTCCCTTCACAGGAACTACAGGACCCAAAAATATTCCATCATGACAATGCCTTTGAGCACGAAGCAAGATCCCTGAGGTCAAGGTTGGTGTGGAAGAACTCGAGTGTCCTGCACAGAGCCCTGACCTAAACCCCACTGAACACCTTTGGGGTGAACTGGAGCACCGACTATGCCCCAGGCCTCCTTGCCTGACATCAGTGCCCCGACCTCACTAATGCTCTTGGGGCTGAATGAGCACAAATCCCCACAGCCATGCTAAAAACTCTAGTGTTAAACCTTTCCAGAAGAGTGGAGGTTATTATAACAGCAAAGGGGGACTAAATCTGGAATGGGATGTTCAAAACCAAAATATGCATGTGATGGTCAGGTGTCCACAAACATTTGGCAAATAATCTGATTTGGATGCCAAAAAAGTAATTTTATGTTGATGTATTTCGTTCTTTAAAGGTGGAGTAGGGGCACTCCATTTATACTACAGGCATTTACTTTTCCCCCTTTCAAAAGGAAGCTTGTGTTCATTTTTTACTGGTTAAAAACTTTCAGTGAGGGTAAGACAATATAGTGTTAACAGCTTACATTGAAGGTCCTTGCAGTGGTTTTTACTCAAATCCAAAATCCAGAGGTTAGTACCCAGTGTTCTTTGCAGTAAGAGGTGTATGCATAGACTGTATGGCATGGCTGCTAGTATATCCAGCCTCAGAATTTTAGATGCCTGCCAAACGCAAACGTTGATCCGTTTAAGTAAATAATAGCAACAAACAGGAATACCACACCAGGAGAAAATATGTTTTAAAATAATTAAAAAAAACAAACAAAAAAAAACAGGAAATGTAGTCAAGCCTAATTATTTACTGTATGTGACTTCATCGGGCAGCAGCTTTGTGCTGATTAGCTCTGACAACTGCAGGTTGTTGTGATACACCGATAATACTGTTGAGATAACCACTAGTAAATAATTTGTAGTTCCAGGAAAACACACTGGTGTTTCTACAAAGGCTGTCATCATATTTTGGAGCTATCACCTTCTGAGCACCAGACAGAAGGTTTTGTAGAGCAATAAGGTATTTTGAACAGCTTCAGAAAAAGATGCGTCTGCAAGCCCGAGGCAGACTTTTGAGAGGCTCTTTCTGAATACAAATAAATCTCAAGTTAAAACTAAGCCTTTTCATTTGCATTTCTCACCAAAAGTATTTGTTTACAGAAGGAGTGTAACCCAGTGCCACAATTGGTATATGTATCTGCATCTGTTTTGTGCTCCAAATATCCATATCTATATTTGAATTTAAACCAGAAATGGGAGTGGCCTAAACCGGAAGGGCTTTTATATAAATTAAATACCTACAACACTGGGAAAAACTCAGACGTCGAAATGCCAGCACTCATTAAATGTATCACACAACATGGTGTTTGTTTGTCCTGTGAGCTTCATATCTGAACGCTCACTAGTGGCCAAGAGATCACAGTTCTGATGCATAGCTGTAGTCTTGACTTGGTGCCCTTTGAACTTTTATAGCAAAAAAAAAAAAAAAGAATGAAAAATGAATACCGCTCCTTCTATTCATATCTGTATTTGTATCCATTTAGAACATAATATCTGTTCAATCCAAATAATGTTTTCATATTCAGTTATATCCCTAGTTTACAGCTAGTAGTAACATTACAGTTATTCATTTGGCAGATGCTTTTATCCAAAGCATCTTACAGTTGGGCTGAGCAGATCGAGGTTAAGGGTCTTGCGCTAGGACCCAACAGTGGCAGCTTTGTGGATCTGAACTCACAACTTTCTGATCATTAGCCCAAAGCCTTAAACACTGAGGCTCCACTGCCTTATAATAGAGCTGTGTGTATCATAGAGATGGTTCAGATGATTCAATAATTTGCATTGTTGAGAACATTATTGAGTTGCCATGCAGATGCCACAGTAAGGGCTTTGGCTTAATGTATAGCACTAATGATTGGTATAACCAATAATGGGTAGGAAGTATAAAACAAACCCAGTGCAGTTTGAGTGACGTTTTGACCTCGGTGTCCAGGGCACATAATCAGCTGTAAAGTCTTTGAACACATGACATTACATGACATTTTGAGGCCAAAATAGGGTCTTTTTCTAATAGGTATTATAACACTGTGCATAATAATCATCACATTAGAAATGAGTTGATGTCTTGAATAGTAGCCACTGAAAATGGCATCTCTTATAAATATTTCATATAGGTATGCTGTTTGAATGGAAACTGTCAAGGTATAGGGAGCCATCATCTCACTGTCTAGCTGTCATGCAAGTTTTTTTGAAATCTTGGCTTTGAAATGAGCAAAAGGTAAAGCAAAATATCAAACATTCAAGTGTCAAGTGATTTCCTGTCCATCAAAATGCAGAATGCCTTATATGAGAGACCCCTCTGGAATTTATTCTTCTTTGGAGCTGCCTATTGAAAATACCTATGCCAGGAAAAATGGTTCAGGCACCAGCTTTAACATTAAGTAGCTCTCTTATTGAACCAGAGTTTTTGAAATTGATAGCACTCACAGAGGAGCATTCAGCAATACGTTGTTAGAAGTCTGCAGGGAAGAAGTCGAGTCTGCTGGAGTAGCCTTGTCTAATGTGCTCTTTTCCTCGCACCTTGTCTCTCTTAGCAGGCTCAGTTACCATAGCAATACAGCAGGAGCCGAGCTGTGTGATATTTTGCTTGACCTCTGCTGAAGTCGAGCTCAGTCAAGGGCCAACACAGCCCCTGGTTCTACATACAAATGATCACATACTGCCTCTCCTTATCTATACTGGCTCTCTCCTTCCAGCACTGTAGCCGCATGATTGCCGAGGAACTTGCAAGGAGAGAGTTCCATTGTAAAAAAAGTGCTAATTGGAAAGACACAATGGAGTCCGGCAGCCTCAGTACTTAGAGGTGCGATTTGGCGTAGGTGGAAGGCTGAGGGTGGAAGTTACTCCACAAACATGTGCCAGCCGCCCACTTCTCAGCTGTCCACTCCGCTCATTCATCTTCTCTCAGACCCATAGTGGGAGTTTTGTGAAAATCGCAGCTTACTCTCAACCTTAGCTTGCACTTGATCTATTACCATCTTTTAATACATCTTTATACTTTATAATTATGAAGGTTTTATCTTACAGTTCTGCCTGTGATTTAAAATATTGAGCCATTAATTCTTGACCCTCGGTATGGTCATAGCAGATACAACTTTTCTTTAAATAATTTAAACTAATATTTTGTTGTAAAATGTCTTTTTCATTGGCAGGTAAATAATATATATGGTATAATTCCAAAGTCTCAACTAAGATATGGCTATTATGAAAACACTAATTTTGAAATACAATGGCACTTGAGAATTTACAAGAAACATACTGTAATATAACAATAATGTAATATACTGCTCAGGGTTCCCGGGATAGGCTTCAGATTGACCAGGATAAAGTGGTTACTGAGAGATGAATGAATAATCTAAGATCTTCTGACAACCAACCTTTAGATATTTTAGCACCTTGATATAAATTCTACAGCCTTGAAGGGTAAGGTAAAAACAAAAAAAAAAAACAAAAACTGTTTCCTGGAGTTGAATTTCCATTTTAATTTTTTTTTTGCTTTGTGGAAAATTTAAAACAGTTTTTGTTAGTGTCATTTTAGAAATTTTTGTGATTTGGCTGATAACACCTAGCAAATTATACCAGGTTCAACCACAAGAAGAACAAAAAAGGAACTGTTTAGTTCACTGGCTAGTAGCTAGTGGTTATGTAACAGAGATATTAGCTGTTAAAAGAGCCATAATGAGGCTGATGTTATGCTTTTGCCATAGCATTTTTCAAATGGTCCCACGAATGGCAAGGAAAAAATAATCATGTTCCTTGTGGTCAAACTTGATATATCATATTAGTTGTGCCTCAGCTAGCTCCTGATATTTCTAATATGTTACCCTCCCGGTGCATCTCAACAATGGAAGAAAAATGGAAGGCCTACATTTTCTGAGGTCTAAATGGTAAGATTGATTCTGAAATGACTGTTTCAAGTGTTTGTTGTGTAACACCAAAAAGACTCAAGAAAACATTTTTTAACTTAGAGTATATGCCCCAGCCCAAGGTCCAGGTTCATCTTTTTCTTATATTTAATAGAAATATAGGTATTACACCCTTTAATTGGGTGCACACTTTGATCGATAATAATGCATGTGAGCAAACACAACAGTAAGTGTCAAACCTTTTGTATAACAAAATTGGGGTTTGCTCACCGCTTATTCAGCTTGCCTTTGGTTTGCTCCACTGACTGACTGACTGACACACACAAACACACACACACACTCAACTCACTACTGATGGAGACAGAGAGGGGAGAAATAAGAGATCACATAAATTTATGAGGGATAACAGGGCTCAGGTGTGACACGTTAGTCATTACACCACTAGCTCATCCCCAAACACATCTCTTCCAGTTCAGACTCACGGGAAACCACACCCCCCACCTGCTACAAGACAATTACTGGAAATGGTTTTACAGCTACACACCTGCCCATACTTAGACATTTTATTGCCCTGTTAATCTCACTGACATTATCCACTCTTTTCACATACTGCTTTTAAATCTACATCAGGTTCAGCACTCCTCTCATTACCTGGCAAAAGATAACATTGACTTGGGTTTTATTGGTGCCCTATGCGAGGAGAGAGGAAGTTGTCATTGGAGCAAAGGAGTAATAATATGGTTGGCATTAATAGTGGGTGCCATGATGGCTGATCTGGTGTACTAGTTGTAATCCCTCTTAAGGTATGGATTTTGTCTATACAGCTATAGCATTAGGGCATATTTTACGTGAGGAAAAACACAAACCAAAAGAGTGAATGACAGAAAAAACTGAGAATGTGATTGTCCACACTGGATACAAGGACAGGTCTATTTCAGTGAAATTTTACTCATCTACTCTCACATCCGGAGTGATGTCATTGGTCAGCCAGTAATGACATTCACGTGATGTTAAGATTTGTATTGATGGAAAAAAATTTTACGGTAGGGTTTGTGCTCTGGCCTCTGCACTTACTGCTGGTCATGTGAGACTTTATTGTCACACAGTGTGGTCTACTTCATGGTCTATGAACAACATTTAATAACTAGTGAAGGATAGAGTCAGTGTGTCTTACCTAGTGTGTCATGTCCTAGAATTTTTTTAAACTCAGATCTAACATACTTTTATATGTTTTCCTGTAAGATATTTAATATCTTTGTGTTATTTTGTCTCTCACTATTGTGTGCAGCAAATCTTACAGCAGTGCTTTTTTTAAACTCATGTTGTATTAGTCCTGAGCCTGAAGCAATAAAGCACACTTTGAGCTAGCCAGGCAGCATTGCAGATATTTACATCAACAGATGCTAGCTTTGCTATAAATCTCCAGAATGCATAAAGCCACTTTAAAACTGTTAGATGATGCTATTTATTTCCAAGGAAGTGAATGTGAGTGTGCTGTATTGGATCTAGGTGGTGACTTTTCTTTCCTGCAAATATTTATTGCTTATTTGTGGTGAATGCCACTCTTGTGGATGAATGTTGAGCACCTATTACCCTGTAATATCTGTAGAACAGAAGTGGACAATTGGATGGCAATGCTGCGCTGAGAGGAAGCTAGAGGAATAAGAGTTTAATGAACTCTGGGAGTAGCACCTCATGGAAAATAAAATACTTTCTTACTGTATCCCCTATCTTGAACTGTTTTGTTGTAATCTTTGCTTGTTTGTCTTGTGAATGTGTCCACATTCAAACTTTCGAGTTGCAGGAAGAGCTGGAAATGTCAGCGAGCACTCCCACTGGCACAGCAATATGCTCATCTTTGTTTGAAGGCAAACATCCAGTGGGAATGTAAAATTGAGCTTTGCTTTCAGAGGGTTATGATTAAGGCAGTGCTTCAAAGATTTACACAAACTGCCTTTTCTTGACTTTACTAAAACAAAGAAAGTCTTCTAAAAATCAACTGCCATAAATACTGCAAGCTCCTGTGGCATGGGTTGCATAAAACAATTATACTGACACACCATTTTTCCTGACTACAGTTTTCACCAATTGTTTATTGAGCAAAAATGAAACCTGGTTAAAATGGAGGTGTCATAAGTTACACTTTCTTTTTTGGTGTTAGAGGTGCAATAAGAACCTCCCATTAGAGGCAACATGTGGTCCTCCTGCGGCACCACCTGTGGTCTCACATGTGCTGAAAACTGTGTCCAGCTGGTTGGGATGCGGAAAGCGTCTGCTTATTGATGCTTCTGGTTCCCCAGATCTACACAAAAATCTCTAATTGCATGCCTCAGCCCATTATCATTTTCCGATGGCTTGGCAATAATCTTGGAGGAGTAGAAGAATGGCTTGATTTGATCAGAGACACTGGCTAAATGGAATACAATTAACATAATAATGAAGGTTTATTTCAGATATGACAGGTCTTCTGTTTCTTCCTCTGATTTTTATAGCCTCAGTGCCCCTGGTTATATGGGTTACTATTGGGCTTATAGTCTTGGGTAGAGAATGGTCAATTTCAAAGTGTTGTTCAAAAAAGTAAATCATTTATTATTTATCAATAACCAGAGACAATATTAAAAGCCAGGCACTTCCCAGGATACAGGTCACATAATTCCTTAAACTATTTCTAATTAAATAATATTCATCTATTGAAATAAGAACACTGTGTCTAGCACTTATAACAACTATGTGTAGCCATGTAGATCATGCAATTGTTTCTGGATTATTTTACGCTCCCGTGCCAAATGTGTTAACCTGTTCGTCACTCAAGCAAGCAATGTACATTGTTAAAATTGTGTAGTTTGACGAATGTGGAAGGAAAAGTACCATTGATTTGATCAAGTTCGATAGGTGATAATCTGACGCATTTATATGTTTTTATATTGCTTATTTTATTTCTAATGCTATTTTATATTTTATACTATTTCATGTGATTTACAGGACATTGGCCAAAGTGAGCTGTTTTAAATGTGCTTAAATAAATAAATCTTACTTACTTACTTACTTACTAACTGCTTAATCTCAAAAGATAATTAAGCCAAATTTAACCCAGACAACAAAGCCAAGTTCTGAGTTTTCTCTAGAAATGAAATTCTGCCAGGTATGTTTTCAAAATCTAAATCAGGGATTATTGATTTAGGATTGAAAATAAGCCAATAAGACCGTTTATTAGTGTGAGGGAAGTGCTTAAAGTTTTCAATAATGAACAGTTTCAATATGCCTCTGCCTGCTTCAGTATGCTTTAGCTTCTCTATTGTGGGAAACCCTACTGCCCTTGAGGCACTCTAATGTTCTCAATACATAATACATATGCAATACACACACCCACGCCAGCAAAAAACTTTTTGCCATCAGAAAAGTAAGGTTGGAGTTGAATTTCTGGATAAAATTAGAAAGGAAAGATATTTCTACAGTGATAAAGCTTGGAGATGTAGCTCATGGATGTGGAGGATTGACAGGTAGATACTTGCTTCGACCTGTGTGCTTAGATCACCCTGTCACAATTTTCCTTAGAGAGTGCAACATCTTCATTTCACATTTACTTTACTTCTTTGTCATCCCTTATCATTCTCATACTCAGTCAGTGCACACTTTATGAATTTCAACCTGAAACCTTCCTCTGATTCTCTTCCTTTAGACTGCTCCAAGCCGAGCGTCACTAAAGGGTCATCTGCCATGAATATGCCCCAGTCATTTGGCACAGCTATGGGCTTTTCTCTGTCAGAAACACTGCCGGCTGCCAGCTTGCCCAACCTGGCACGGAATGGCTCAGATCAGAGTCCACTGCTGAAGGCCGAGAACAGCATCATCTACTTGGCTCCCACCTCTGACAACAATAAGTGCTGGCCAATCCGACCTACATTACGCAATGAGTTGGATACCTTCTCTGTGCACTTCTATATCTTCTTTGGGCCCAACATCTCTATTCCTCCAGACCGAGCAGCAGTGTTCGCCATTAATCTGATGCCAGTGCTAGACAGTGGAGGGGTTCTTAACATGGAGCTCAAGCTCAATGTGGTAAGTAAAGATTTATAAGATATTATATATTAGATCTTTCATAGCTGTCCTATTAGCTCTAAACACATGTTGTTTACTTCAGTAGCTGAACTGTAAATTGCCAACTTAGAATTGGAAAATGAAACACTGACATCCATTGTAGATCCATTGTTTCCATTATGTTAATTATGTATTCTTATCAGAGTTGCATATTAAAATGCACCAAAACTCAAATTTTGTAATTATACAGTAGCTAAGACTTATTCCTCCTCCATCTCTCAGGGTATTATACATGCTGGTACCAGATCTTTCTAAAATGTGCCAGTTGCTACAGTAAAGGCATGTGTGTTGCCACCACCCCAAAGTTGATTATTTTCCTATAACAACACATCCAGAAGCATTTTACTCCTTTTATACCACAGCAACGATTTGCCAACGATTACAATTTTTAGTTTATTAATATATGACATCTTGTGCTTTTTAACCATTTATAATTGCATTTAATGCTGTGGAACATCCACAAGATAAGTTAGTGCCTGCTATCACTTACCTTACAGCAGCTATAAACAGTTCCCTCAGCAGCCTCTTTTTTTATTTCTCTTTCTTGAAGTGAAGAGGATAAAAAAAATGCAGCTTGTCATGTTACAGAGAAACCAAAACCCTCTGTCCAGAAAACTCCAGAATACTTACTGAATGTTACAAAGCACTGACACTGAAGACTCCTTCCATAAATGTTAAATAAATGTCTCCTTACTGAAAACCTCACTTTTTATTGTGAAAGAGAAACACTTTTTTAATCCATTTATTATTAGCTTTAGATAATGTGCCGCATCTGCCATGCACGTCTCTGTGAATGAGCTGTGACTGTAGAAACGATAATGCATTACAGCAAGCACATTAATATAAACCTGTCATTTGAATTACAGCCGGCACTACTGTCAGAGCTGTCTGACCAAACAGAATCGACCGTTCAACAGTGCTGTGGTATAAAATGTAATAACTGTCATTGTGATGGAATGACTCGTTCGTTCAACTCTCTGGTTCCTAAATAAATCTCAAAATATAGCAATTGCACATGTTTGCCTGTTTTAAAAAAATTTGTTCTCTGACTTCCTTTAAATACATGTACATGCCCGGTTTCCGATGGTGTAAATATCATTGGTACTCCTATGTTCTCTGAGACACCTCATGTGGCTGAAATATTAAAGCTTCAATAATTCAGTTCTTCTTATTTCCCTTGCAACTGACAGAACAGATCTAAAAGAGCATGTTTAGAATATCAAAGGCCAGGGTTAGGCCTGTTGAGAGTTTCAACAATATACTCTATGTGGGTTGATGAGGACTTCTGCACCTTAGACTAATTGATAACAAATGTTAGCAACCAAGTAAGTGCCATTGCTGGAGTGGTGTGACATCTGAAGAGTGCTCCAGCAAATGTCACTATCATATTCCAATGCTGAAGCTTGAACCTTACTTATGTAATAAATTTAGAAAACAGCACAACATAACAAAAATGTACTATTTCTTTGATTTGGTTGTCAGAAGAAAGCTTCAGAGGGTCACATGGTATAGGAAGCAGCATCTATTAATCAGCTTCTGCATATTCAGTCACAGAATGTCACCTGTTTTAACAGGCATTAATGGATATCTCATGCAGTACTATTGGCAAGGAAAATGTGAGGAAACAAGGCAGCCAGTGGATAGAGTTATTTATAAAAACCCCTCTGAGAAATGGAACATAACGTCCTGAGAGTGAATTTTGAAAGTGTCTAAATGTCTAAACATGTCTAAAGAAGTCTAAAGATGTCTAAACATCTTTGTATATTATACCTAAATGGATGATTTTTTTTCTATTCAGGTATGATTTTGGCTTACACTACATATTTCCAATCAGTAAGTAAGCAAGCATAAGACAGGCCATGTTTTTAAAAGCAATACCTGGGACTATGCAGTCATTTGAATGAAACATTTCAGAGCTATTCTCCAGCACAGTCATTCTGAAGAAAAGGATGTCATATTTGCTACACATAATCCTGAATCCGATTTTTCCACAGTTGTAGTCAAACTTGTTCAACTGAAAAAGGGTGTAATTAGAAGTGGTCCTGTGTAATTCTGGTCAAGCCAATGGAGGTGAAACGACCCGTGTCAGCGAGCTAAAAAGTCATTTTCCTCAATCAGCACTTTAGAAGCTAGCTGTAGATTAGCTTTTCTCGTTGTCTTTTAATGGTAGAACAGGGCATTGTAAAAAGGCCTGTTTTAAATTTGAAGTAAAGACTAGCCTCTTGAGTGGGTGCTGTAAAGTAAATGATTTCCGCCTGCTGCCATATGCTGTCAACTAGGAATTATCTCGCAAGGACGGTGAAGTGATGGATGTCGTTGTACAGGTTTATGAGCAAGCAAGTTAATGGGAACCATTTGTGCTTCCGACCTTGGGCTATTGGCTTTGCCAGAGTCAGGGCTTGTGATCAGAAAGGGGCTTGTGATCAGTTGGATAAAAAGGAATAGAGTCATGGAACTTGAAGGAATTTGAAGGCATTATCCATACATGATGTGAAGACTGAGAGTAAGAACTGGCATTTTAACACAACTGACCAATGACTTGACCAAAATACTCAATTAAATGTTTTCAGTTTAGTCAAGGTTAATGGTGGCATGATGACAGCACTGGTCAATGCCCATTCTCACTTTGCATGTAGGCACAGCTGGTCTGTCATAAAAAAAAGGAGCAACCTCATTACACATTCCTATTATGGCTATAGATGAGCTTTCTTGCTTGACTGCCTGCAGATCTGAGCAGAACAACTGTCTGTTAGGCTGTGCATCAACTTTTTTTTCCTAAAAAGCATTTTGTACCAAGACAGCAGGGGGATGAAACGTGACAGGAAAGAAGCCCATTAGAACGCGGATCTGAAGGAGCATTTGAAGCGACACCATTCAGTCATTATTGATAATGGATAGACAAAAGTAAACAGATCCACATTACTCATAAATCTCTAGAGATTATCACTAAAATGATTTATTTTTATAATGTATACATTATAGTACAGTGTCCTTGATCAAAGCTAATTAGTGTAGTTTGGCTGTAACTGGTTGTAACAGAAAAATTAAAATTGCTACCAAAATCACACATTAGTCCTGACGTCATGTTGTTTGTTGACAAACATATACAGTTGAGGACAAAATTATTAGCCCCCCTATGAAATTTTAAGTTTCCTCAAGATATTCCCAAGTACCTATTTAACAGAGCAAGGAATTTTTAACACAGCATTTCTGAACATACTATTTTTCGTTAGAAGGACCAAAATATTTATATTTGCACACCAAAACATTGTTATGTAAGAAAAA